>JABCKM010009974.1:0-16344 GCA_018221805.1 Rugosomyces carneus
TCCCTGGATCAAGAGACGCGGACTTCACCAAGCCATGCATCTGCACCGCGCACATAGCTAAATCTTGGGTGAATTGATGCCCAGAGGCAACGAATTCAGAGCATTGTTCAATGACCGCGCGGCGACTGGCTTTGTAGGCTTCGGCAACAACGAGTGCAAAGTATTTCGGACGCATAAAGTTTGGGACGGTCTCGGATACACGATCCAAACGTTCCTTGAGCCACTGAGCCGGTTTCTCCAGGTTGGGGAGAGTTTGTACCTGGCTGAATGATGGTGTCAGAAGAGAGTGCTGATGGTAGAAGCAAGCCATACTGAAACAGGCGCGCGTGAACATAATCCAAGGCCCAACGACCTTCCCTCAGATGTGCACAAAGAGGATGTCCGAGATCATTATATCTCATGACATGTTTAAGAGGGTGCATCCAGCCTTCCAACCCGCAATAAGCCATCTTACCCAGCCCTGGGACGTCGTATGCCCCGAATAAACCGTCGCTTGCGTCACGCTCTTCAACATCGGCGCGATACAAAACCGCGTTAAGGTCAATAAGACTCAGGTTATTGAAAGCCTCTTGTACTCCCTCCTTACAGAACGCGTCGAATTCAGGATCGAACTCCTGCATCTGGGATTCAAAAACCATGATACTGCCTGGGGGAAACTCCTCTGGGACAACGATTTCTGTGTAAGGACCTTCATCGTCGAGGCCTTGTGGCACAACGACGGGCGCCATTTCGACAAGT
This sequence comes from Rugosomyces carneus, assembly GCA_018221805.1. Lineage (NCBI taxonomy): Eukaryota > Fungi > Basidiomycota > Agaricomycetes > Agaricales > Tricholomataceae > Rugosomyces > Rugosomyces carneus. The sequence continues at coordinate 739 of JABCKM010009974.1, forward strand.
TTAGAGGGCAATCCACGTATGGTTCCCACGTTTTGGTCAACCTCGTATGACTGAATATCGATACTCGCACCCATGACAAACTTGACTCTGGTTCGACGTAATTTGATAGTATCAACTAGAATTCCTGATTATTGAGTGTGTGCATTGCAGATGACATTACTCACCAAAACCACGATCTTTGGTTCCTTTGTGGAATGCTGTGTGCGCAATCAATATATAGCCTTTCTGTGTCGTTGGCTGCACTCGATGGAAGATGATGTACTAGAGAAGGGATAACGCGTTCGTGAAGGCATAATAAACAGAAGGGGAAACATACATCATTATCTTGATGAACGTAACCCTCTTCAAACCCATAGAGTGCCATCTCCATGTGCAGGCAATTTAATACTCTCTTGACTTTCGCAATACCACTGTGTTCACCGAGGCCCGTCACCTCGTATAGACGATGTTCATTCACCAGGTTCAGTAGTTTAGGATACAGATCGTCAAACCCTTTGACGGAGCCAACTGCACAATCACTGAAGGCAACGAGGGCGCCATCAGACAAAGCATCTTCTGCGGATCGCTTGTCAAGGGGAGACTCATTATCATGAGTAACATCGTAGAATAGAGCATGAGGGAGGGCGCCGTTTAGGGGGGTGACAATGCAGGTGCGTACGGGGCCTTTGCCGGTAGGGGAGGGAAGCTCTTCAATGCGAGTCATACAGGCACTGTCCATGGAACCTGCAAGGTTTAGCCGTATGAGTAACTTCGCAAATGGTAAAATTCCAATGAGTGCATACCAATAGGTTTCCCAATTCCATGTCTATAGATCAGTCGGGATAGTTCTTTTGGATCCGGTGCATTGCCGCTCTCTCTGATTAGACTGTTGATCCCGAGTTCTCGTACAAAAACGAAATCCATCTCCTCGCTTCCAGTAAATAGCTCAGCACATACGTACAAGTCCGGCCGCACTACACGCGCCGCGTCGAGCATCGTTGTGCCAACCTCTAATGGCGTAGAATGGCAGTTGTCGATGCGAAATCCGTCAAATGTACGCGCAAGGGATGTAACATACGAGATCATATGGTCCCACAGCCAAGGATTCGAAGCTGGTGATGGCCCATAGCGTAACTTAACACAATCCCCCCATACAATAACTTCCCTACGAAAGTAGGCTTTGGAGGGAAGTAGAGCAAAATTTTGAAGAGGATCGGCGTTCCAGATCCATCCATTGTTTGCCAGGGAGTATACCAGGGGATCAGCACTAGGAGAGGGAGCCAAGCGCGTAAAATAAGGCTCAACCAGAGGAGATCTGCAATAGGGTTATAAGTGCTGAGCCATCTTTGCAGAAAATAAAATATGCACGATTTGGAGATCTCACCCAGCCTCGGGCCATGAGCATCCAACCTTGTGTACCTCACTCTGTTTCTGATGTTCTCGAGTGCTACCCTGGTGTCCTCATTCCACTCCTCATAAAGAGGAACGTTCATCACTTCCACTACCTTGACCCAAGCGTCCGCGAGAGCATCGGGATCTGTGATACCCGTGAAGGCGGCCTTTACAAAGGCACCAGCCGCGTCTGCTTCCGCCTTTGTGCCTAACCTCGACGCATATGTTCCTATTCCTATAACTTTATTTTGACGCCGGAAGATCCCAGCAAGTTCTACTATATCCTTTCCTTGGACATCAGGCCCGGGCCAGTGTAAGGTCTTCCCCGAGGTCAAGACATTCTTGACAGTCTGCCTTTCCGTGATGGGGTCAAGGACATAATATTGCCAAAGGTTTAAGGTTTGCATGACGTTGCGGAATGCATCAAGAAGTACGTCGATATCGGACTCCGCATTGACTAATGTTGGTAGCCCCTTTGCTTTGAGCGAATTGGAAAACTCAAACATGGCAGTGTCTAACTCGAGGGCTGGGGCCAGATGGGGTGAATTAGCGGGACTGAAGCCTGTAGATAACAGTAGCCATTAGCAAGCTGTAGCTCTACGCTTCTGGACCGCTTCATACCGGCCTCTGGGTGTTCAACGAGCCATGGGCTATCGTTTGCAGTATGATTGAGAACGACGTCGGTTAAAGCCAGCAGGCCGTATTCTTCTCTCGCCACCTTAAGGATGCCGTCGACTTTGCTCGAATCTACGCTAATACCAGGGTCATAGCGTAACTGATTCCTAAGTGAATAAGGACTTCCACTTTCTCCCCTTTCTTGTAAGGGGGTCCAGTGTAACATTGTGTAACCCCGCTGAGATGCTTCTTCAAAATGATTTCGCCATTCGTCGATAGGGCCCATCCATTTTGACACGACCGTCAAGATGGAAAGGGCATTGAGAGGAAGGTTGACATAGTCGGTTCGGCTAATGAGAGCACCTCCTTCGGCAGGGGATAGCGGCTTCAACGCATGGGGGTCTAAAATGGGGGACCGGCTTTTGACTCGAAGAATGGGATCGATGTTGAAATAGCCCTTTCGTCCCATTATTCGCTCATTTCGTGTATCGCTATCATATTCCAACCAGTAAACAAAGGCACCCGCATGGGATATGGGGAGATCAACACGAATCGGCTTGGAATAATCTGTAGGAAGGCTGTAGATGCTCAATATATGCGCATTTTCAGAATCGGCATAGGCCTCACTTTTTCGCGGCAAATCTGTCGCGTGCAAAACGGCCTCCATGGAGAGGAAAATTTGTTTTGAAAACACCGTTTCTGGCGGGAGGGGTTCCCGCTTCGATAGAGACACGAAGAATGTAAGGGGTATATGCAGGCGGAAGGCGAATGTACTGCGTGTTATAAAATGAGAGATAATGTAGGATCCAATATGGATTTGTGACCCACTGAGCGATCTTTGTGGGGACCACCATCCACGTCAAGATTGAGCTCAAAAACGCGTACATGATGTTCCCCAGGGCTTGTTTGTGATTGAAAGAACTCTATACCCTCATCAGCTGGGGTTTTAGGCGTGGTTGGGCTGATAGGCCGGTTCTCGGACAGAAACATTACAACGGAGATGGTGGTATGAACTCAAGTCGAGGCTCGAGAAGTATTATGTCATAGTATGTATATCTACTCTAATCTGTACGAATAGCAGCCTCTGCAATAAAAGTCAGTCACGGGCCGACCAAAATAATTTTGAAACGCACTGAAAAACTCGTACGACAACCAGCAAAGGGCCGTACTTGGCATTATCGTCAACACGCGTGGCACAAGTCCCCGTCCAAAGCCGCGAAAACCATCTCGTTCCCAAATCACACGGAATGCATCCGTCATTCCCCTAACTCCGCGTATATCAGCATCTGTGGACGTTCCCCTGGTCTGCAGAATCGTCTTCGCGACGTCCAACGGCGTAGTGACAGCCGCCGCTACAGCCCCAGCTACAGCTCCAGACACAATGTGGGTAGATGGTGAATATCGTTGGGTTGGATTCATAAATCGTTTAAGCTGTTCGTACACGGTAAATTGTATCGCGTTGAACGGTATCGAGATCGCCAATGTCGTCGGATATGAAACGTAAAATGCCGCTAAGCCTTCATTTCGAAATACCACCCGCGCACATGTGAATACCGATCGAAACTCAGACTTGTGCACCTGCATTCGCTGTTTGACCACTATTGCCCCATGAAATCCGTTAAGTCAGAAAGTTACAATGCATACACGACATACCATCGAAAGGATTCATTAATGCATCACTGGCTATTGTAGCTGACGCCCCCGCTAATGCTAAAAAGAATTAAAGTAAGAAAAAAATCTAGCAATGCAGTTAGATACGTACAAGTTGCTACCCACTGGTTTCCAGCCTCATTACCTCCCGCAAACTCTTTAACCGCCTCTAGGGTTCCAAAATGTACCGCATGAGCCGGTCCAGCGCCTAATACCACAGACGAGACTCCTCGCCATAACGCTCTCATTCCTTCGGTTGACGAGATTCTTGAAAATGCATTGCCAACACCACTATAAACCGCTACCGGCGATGTAGCAAAGACTTGCATCCTTGTCTACCACGAATACTCAGTTTTTGTCGATTCGCGTTCATGAGATACAAACCTTAATGCTGTCCACTGGGAACATGACCGCATGCTCAGATATGCCTGCCTACGGGGGTGTACTTCTAGATGATGTTATTCTTACACAAGCTGAATACGTACCAGTGCACCAGCCAACATGTTAACCTAGTTAATTCCATGAATGCTACAAAGTATAGAGAGTAGTATGTTGACACACCGCAAACCCAGCGTTCGCTGGTAGAGCCTCATAATCTACTTCCTCAGCCATCCACAAATGTGAATTATATAGACGCCCCGGAAATCTGAGGTGACTTGGGAGGGGAGGTGAGATTATTAATGGAAGGTCCTACGCTATTATTTTTTTTGGATAACCAGGGTGATCGAAATCGACAAAAAAGGAATGTTACGTTTTCACCTCGGCGCAGTATACTCAAACCAAGTCACATAGAATTCGAGTCATAGCAACTTTGTGCGCTTGCTATGTACCCCACCAACTGGTTTTTGCACAATATTCTGTGTATTCACGATTGGACCTTGTAGTTATTGCTGCAAAATGGCGGTGTTGATGGAGTAAGAAGCTCTCTAGCTACGTCAAGCCCAAACCTCGACAGTCGTACTCGAGTAGCACTTCTTCACGATAACCTCAGGTAGATCTACGCCTCAGTTGGTATGACAATAGTCTTTACAATGCTGTCGATGTGTATCGGTACAGAGAGTGACTATAAATATTGTTCAAGACAGGGTTAAAAAATACATTTCCTCGTTTCTTATCCGCGCAGCAGCCTTGCTTTGTCAAGGGCGGCGAGGCCATCATGCTCTTCGATGTTTCTAAAAGGTCACGTAAGATACTTGGACGCTGCTTTTTCAAGATCTCACATTGCTTCCCATGGGTAATCAAGCCTTGTGTTTGATAAGCTTCGGGTTTATGAACAGAAGGCCGAGGTATTACTCACCAAAGATCTCCTACATCTTCCCCGGCGTAGTACCTTGGCATAATGACTTTAGATGAGCAACCGGTGTGTGACAAGATACGGTAGCATACGGGGTTCCCAGGGGAAGTTCCGCCAGTTTAGGTTTCACTTTGTTATGAACAACAAAGATGGCGAACTTAGTAGCGGCACGCAGCGCCTCACGCTCAGATTCGTGACGAGAGAGCAGCTCTTCATCTACGTCTTTTTGGAGCTCGGTAAGAGCATAACTGTCAAAAGGTAGGTATCGCCAGGGCTGAGATGAACGATCTTGGTACTAACGCGAGGGTCTTGCGCGTGTCATCTACCTCATCCTGAGTACACGGTCAGAACCGGTTTCACATTGGACACTGCCGGGAAGTATACCCACCACAATGAGAATTTTCTTCCCAAGTAAGAGCTTTCCCGGATTGGGTGATCTTACAAACGCGGCGTGAAATCTAAGCACAAAGTTAAGCAAAGCGTGCTGCTTACAACCATTGTGTCCTCACTACTTCCTTTCCGATTTGCTGCTCGGTAGTTCCTGGTAAGAGTTCATAGAGTGATAATCCAATGGCTTGGATTTGAAGGGTCTTCGAGTCAGTGCATTCTCTAAAAAAGGTGCGCTTTATGCGTTACGATAGTCATTGGGCAGTTCAGGGTTCATTGGCTTCCCACTGCTCACCATGACCCGCGCCGGAAAAAAACCTCTGGGCTCGTGCGTGTGATGCCACTGAAGGTAAACAAAGACAGATCAAGCGTACCCTCCACCTAGTAAAGAGAAGGAGCGGTGAGTAGAACTTGATAGCCACAACCTTAGTATATTCAAACTTACCAATGGCAATCATGAGCGTTGGATTGAACTCCGCAGCAATTTTAGGAGTAATATCTCGAATGAGATTATGTATATCATTGTAAGTGACACGCAAGTGTTCAACTTCAGACATTTTGAATTTGTGAGTTTTTGAGGTTCAAAGGCCTAGTCAGGGTTTGGGTTGGTTTCTTTTTTTTTTTTCACGGCACGGTGATAAATGATAAGAGATCTATGTGTATATATGTACATATTTGTTAATCAATGTCCCTTGTCACTATACAATCCACATGTCGTCGGGCCGAGCCTCTGGCAAGTGCATCTGATAATCTTGCGGTACAGTCGTACGAATGAATATGGTTTAGATGGATCTGGCTCTGGGATGCCCCCTATTAAAGCCATTGGGAGCCTTGCCAAAAAGCAAAGCGATGTGACACGGCAAGGTACCCAAAAACTTAAATTTGTGCCAACATTACCAGCTAGAAGGAAGAAAGAGTAAGCAACCCCGTCAAAATACACATATGTTGACATCTACATTTTGAAAATTAGGGAAGTGAAACATGTATGTCAAAGAGTCGTCGCTTTGAACTTGCTAGGCTCAATACTTTAGGAATCTACTACGCACGTTACAACGCCAGCCTCATCTAGTGGCTTGCGAGGCGGGCCGCATAGCGATGCTAGAGGAAGGGGGAGGGGTAAGGGTATCGCACGTTCGGAAGTTGAGATGACTGCTAGTGGGCCATTCGCGATGGGGCCTACTACCGCAGGGAGCAATATCACACGGCGGAACGTTGCACATTCTAGTCTTGCACCTTTTTCGACACCTTCTGCAGCTTCATTAATGGATTCTAGCCATTCGTCGATGCCAACGCCATCTGTGAAAAAAGAGAGCTCTCAAAAGAATGAAACAAAGAATGAAGAAGCGGAGGTATATTCAGACCCTGAACAGGGTGTCGAAATTGTGGATATGGGAAGTGTGCGCCAAATGGATTTCATGGCTCCGGAGAGTCTTCGAGAGGAAGGTAAACGCAAGAAAGTCAAAAAACAAGAGCCTTCTACGAGCATCGGTTTGACACCAGTTAACAGTATGACTCCCAATCTCTGACTTATAGAAGCAACATCTAGCGAGATTGATCACGAAAAACCGCTTGAATTTGATGACATCAGCGATGAGGAAAAGTTGGAGAACGTCTTTGAAGATTTTTTTGGTACGAGTGTTCTAGGCAAAGTTAGTGTCAATTTACTTTCATCACAATTAGACGCGAAGTTGACACCTTATGCAAATAAAAACAGGAGATGGAAGAAGAAAGACTGTATTCTTTCCAATTCCCTGCACCATTCCCCGATTTTGTTAAGCCAGTCGATGACATTCTGCCCGAAAAGGTGGCCTCTAATACAATACCACCCGGGGGGGTACAAGAGATGGCGGATGCTTCTCAGATAACGGTGGATGGCGTAATCGGGCGGCTTGAATTTTATCGCAGCGGTGCTGTCAAGATGCGACTATTCAATGGGATTGTACTTGACGTGCGTCTAACTGTAGCTCTGACATCCACCGAAAATAATTGTTGATGAACGTCAGGTAACTGCTGCAACAAATCCTTCTTTTTTCCAACAGGCTGTGTACTTGGATAAAAACGAGAGCAGGTTGCTTGCCTTGGGGCCGGTCTCTAAAAGATTTTCTGCGTCTCCAGACATCGAGACATTGTTGTCTGCTATGGAATTAGCAAACAAAGGCAATGAGTTACCGTTGCAAAGTGATGATTTAATCCAAATGGACGTCGTGTAGACCAGTTGTGTAGTCGTGTAGCTGAGCCATTTGATAATACTACAACATATACTCTAATCATTGCTGCACCATTCTTCCAAGGTGTGGGAAGAGCTTTGGAAAATCAGCGAAAAGGAATGGATTGTTTGTGCAAGTCGAATCCTTTGCAGAAATACAGTTTTTCCGAGCTACCGGAGAATGCGAGTAGTTTACACGATATAAATCACAGATACTGCTACAAATGTTATACAAGATGAAAAAGGTAGGGCATTGAGTGTCCATCGAGTTTGCCCAGGTATGATACATGTCAGAGGTGATGTTTCACGATTCGAAGCCCATCATATAGGTACCCCAGATATCAGCTTGACATTGTTCTTGCAGTGACCGCTGTTGGTAGCCGTATGTAGGACTCGTGTGGGAGAGGTGCACTGGGTTCGGTGTGTATGGCAGAAATGTGGCCGAAATTTGCTGAGAGTAAGCATGTTGTTGTAAAGCGTACGCCGAGTGCCACGAGTTTGTTACGTCCGCCGAAACATCCTGATTAGATGTATGGGAAACAAAACCAGAGGGTACTGGGAGAGATGCAGAATCTGGAATATAAGCAGCGGATACGAGGTGATTAGTGGCAAGCTGTTCGGAAGGCAGGCTATGATGAGTATTTTTCGTCAAGGAGTACGCATGATCTTCAAAGCGACGTATGATGTCGTCCATCTGGCCTTTCTGAGCAGGGTTGGACGAAGCGTCTAGGGTATGATAATACTCCATGGGTAAGTCACTGGTTGCAGGCTGGCTACTCGGGCTACTTCCTGCAAAGACATCTTGATTAAGACTAGATGGCGACCCAGAGGTAACAAGGGAAGGAGAATTAGGGTTCGACCTAGTTGTAATGACAGATTTCCGACCGCCGACTACTTCTAGTTCATCAGGCTGGTCGGGAGAACCGGAATTAGATGTATTTGTACTTTGGCCGGTCTGGAAGGCGGTATAGGACAAGGAGGCCCTTTTGTGTAGTTTTTGAAGAAATGTCTAAAGATCAAAGGATGGTCAGAAGTAGACGGTGCAGAAGTGGTCAACAGATTTATACCCAGACTGATGGCGGTCTGCACTGTCGGGACCCTTCCTCAAAAAAAGGAAGTGTATTCTCTAGTTCGCCCATTGCATCCTTTGCTAATGTGCATCCAGGACTTTCCACGACAAGAGCTCCAAGGATAACCTACCAGTGGGTCAGGTAGAGAAGCGATGTGATAGGATAGGTACATACACAGGAAGAAAATATACCAGACCAGAAAAACCAGACAGTCGAAGCGAGAGGACAAACAGGAGACAAGCTTCTCAGGGTAAATATGAGACGACAAGCGGCCCGATAAGTGGCGAGAACTGAAGGTTTATATTTATGCCTCAGAGGATTGTCGGGTGCCTCCCTAATAGCTTGAGCAAAATAGCTCCGGTGAATATAGAGGAGATCTGCTGTTGTATTAGCAATCATCAGGAATAATAATGAAAAAGTACAGACTAGAGTCCCTCACGCATAAAGCGCAATATTGTTGTAGTGCTCGACCAGGATCGCTTGACCACGAACATTCAGGATCCGATCCTCCAGGACACCGCAAGTGCTTCGGGATTGCATAATTGCGAATTTTCTGGTCGATAGTAAGGAGGGTTGCATATGGGGGTGTTCGTATGCTGAAGACGTGTTCGACCGATATTGAAAGACACTCCGCAGAGTAGCGGTATTTCCAGGCATGAACTACGTCATTAGATTGAACCAAAATGTGTGACGAAACAAACTTCATACATACATCCTAGCTCGCGTTTGCCAGATGCGTCAATGAAGGGGTCCAGATCAAAGGGAAATTTGCAATCCGTATGTTGGACTAATAAGGATCCAGGCCGTCCATGGACGAGGCTCTATGATTGAATGAATAGATAAAGTATAGCTATGGCCTGGGTTACTGACCGACCAATTCTCCCAAGTAAAAAGCTCCCAAAAAAGCTATAATAAAGGAGATAAGAAAGGGTAAAGGCGTATATGACGAAAAGGCTTACACGCCTACGGCGTTGGATTTCATCCGTTTCAAGATTCCACGCAGCACTATCACGCTCTAAAAAGTTGGTTTATAAAGACTCAGATACGAGCTAGTTGAAACGCACGCAATCCAATCTGTATGTTCGGTGTTAACCAACTGCGTAACAAGGAAACTAGTATAAGAAACATACAGTCTGCGCGACTCGAGTGGCTAGTCCTGTCAACAACCATCTTTCCTCTTTACTGACTTGGTTTGCGTTGTATATAAATCGGAAGATGAGAAACAAGGCTTGTACGGTAGCACAGGTTACCTCTACTAGCACAGAGTCCAAACAAAGGGCCGCGCGTGCCAAAGCGTAATACTGTTCGGCCACAGAAGTTGCAGAGGGGTGTGAATCGTAAAGATTACCATTGGCTAGCACCATGAAAAACACGGCCAGTCGATGGGAATGTAAGGCATCCGTGCTTGGATAGTTGTCGATACCGTAGATAGGCTCAAGAATTGATGTCGTAAAGTCGTCTGAGGATATAGGGTCGTACCTGTAAACAGCTGTAAAACCAGCACGGCAGACCAGTAGATAACGTACATCCAGGCTACACTTCTGTAATAAATGTAAGCCAACTCCAGTGCCCTTTGTCTCGGAGGTAAATAGGGAATAAAAATAGATTTGTCATACGGGCACTCCTTGAAGCCAAATGGGAACGCCGTCATGAGGACAGATATTTCGTTGGGGAGATCCAGCTGCACCCGTTGCGAAGATGGAGCCTCATCCTTCTGTACGATTAAATTTGTGAGGATCAGCCAAACACCATGTCAATGGAGAGCCTACAGGGAGAAGATCCTGCAAATACTATGCACCATACATTCAGCTAGGTGTGGATGAAATGAATGAATAAACGAAAAACATACTTCTGACCCCGCAGACTCGCCATGGTATTTTGCTTGCCCGTCAATGCCAAGAGAAAGAGAACCAATAGCCTCAGAGACAGCCTTAGTATCTTCATCGTGGAAAACATCCGCATCCAACCTCGTCTGGGCGTTGTTTTTCTCTTCCGTAGACCGACTTTGGGCTAACGCCGCCTCTAGCTCACGAACTCTAGAACTCAATGACTTGACTTGCTCCGAAAGTCTCTGAGCTTGGGCCATGAGCACCCTTAGGCAATTTGTAGATCAACTAACAGAAAGATTGAGGTCAATAACGTACTTATTTCCTTTCGTCGCCGCCAATGTGCCTAAGAAGAGACTGAACATGCGAGACCGTCGTTTGGGTGGCGGGGACTCACCATCTGGACAGATACCTGGACATCCACGTCTGTTACAAATACAAATGATTAGATTAGTGGAACAGGTTTAGTGTAATACGGGTTATGCCTGATGCAAGATTGACACGGAAATATCCTGCGTGGATTGAGTAAGAAGAAATGTATATCAAGAAAGCAAGCTAGGAGTACCTGTCGCATTTAAGCTTTGACCTAAAAGAAGAGGTGAGTGGCATGACCATGCCTTGCAAACGAAGAGGGATATACCGCCGGCACTCTGCGCAAGACAGTCCTAACTTCCGCGATCCAAAAGTATCGTTTCCTTCGCCTTTGTAGACGACATCGGTGGTCATTCTTGGGTTTGGTGTACGGCAAAGATGGGAAAAGATGGGGGCTGAGATGCGTACGGCGGTGTTCTCGAAATGATACTGAGGCGAGACGTGAGCGCTAGCTGTTATAATTAAGGCGTCCGGAAATACCTGGCAGTCGAATGCAGATAGTACAGTGTATGATTGTAGCTGGCAAAAAAGAAGAGGAGACGAGAGGTTTGACTAGAGTTTGAGACTTTGCCTCGTAAACCCCTGTCTCATTGGGTATCAGTGTCAGTGTCGGGATTGCCCGGATCCGTATGAATTTGCTACCAGGCATGTATATCAAATTAATTTGCGTAAATAAAAAAAAAAATTACAAGGCCCCGTGATGTGCAGTAAGTACCCTTGCATATCTCAAATAAATTTTGGAATTCTGCGTAATAAGTTTACAATAGCTTTAAACTAAAATGTACGACTTCAGCAGTATCTGAGTAAAAAAAATAAAAAGTCAGCTGTGGTTGTATAAATGGAGGCAGTGGGAGAAATGAAAAAGTTTTCAGAAAGTTGTGGGTTCAAATGCTCAAACCCTAGGTAGCTGAGTGACGTATCTGCAGTGCAGGGTGCGCTCCTGCGTAAAGCCAAATGCCTCAAACATCATAATAGAAAGAAGAAAGACATAAACGTAGGGAGAGGCACTTACAAGTTTGCGATGGTGAAGGAGTAAGCCCAACCATGATTAGGCAGGATCACGATTGATTTTTACATCCAATTTAGAACTCAGCCAACTCCGAAAATATCCGCGCTATCACATCGTTCCTGCGCAACCACCTAATATGTCGTCCACAGCTCAGCAGACATCTTCTGCTGCGTCTGCAACCGCCAGAACCTTGGCTGAAGTGCAGTCTGCACAAGATGTTACGGCCGCCGATCAGCCTCAACAGACTCGGCAGGCGGCAGAAGAAGCTCGTAAGGACACCACATTAGCCGAGTTCATGCTCATGTTAGATGAATACGAGCCTTTGGTGCGTACTGTCTTACTCGATGTCGTTCTGAAGTGTGTCTGAGTACGCTCTAGATTCCGAATGAAGTCACGGACTATTATCTCCAAAGGGTTGGTTTTGAGTGCGAAGATATTAGACTGTAAGCCCACTGGGCTATGTTGTTCAACCCTATTTATACTACTTCAGAAAACGGCTTCTTTCGCTCGCCGCCCAGAAGTTTGTTTCTGATATAGCGGCCGACGCGTATCAGCACGCGCGAATAAGAACCAATGCCAGTGGAAGCAGAGCGCGGGTCAATCAACCAATAGGTATTGGTTCAGCCAAGGTAAAACTACCGTGTCTCTTTCATTTACCTTTCTGCTGACCAGCGCGCTCAAAATAAAATATCAGGACAAGACTCGGACTACGTTGACCATGGACGATCTGAGTTCTGCTTTGGCTGAGTACGGAATTAACGCCCGGAAGCCAGAATTCTACTTATAATTTGTACAAACATGCGGCATTCCATCTCTATCCCTAGTACAGTATTGTACTTACAAGTACAGTATATATCTCCACTAATACAATTGAAAGATTCTCGACGAAAACGTGACAATAGATTCCGTAACTCTGTGACAACCTCACTGCTTTGTACATGACGCTCAAATTAAAACCATTGAGCCCTAGCTCATCTAGTGCAGCATCGCCGTTCTCGTGGGACATACCTATAAGCCCTTCTGAGCCGTCTTCTTTGCCTTCGCCGCCGACCTCATGGCTGTCAGCTCGCGACATGAAGCTCTTCGGCGCTCGGCCTTTGACCTCAGCGACAGAGATCGGTGTGGTCAAATGTAAGGAATGTAACAAGCCTGTCCTGCGTAGTTTTATGGCCGACCACTCCGGCAAGTAACCCTTGGAAAATTGGCTCACATCTTCCTTACACATTTGAAAACAGATATCTGCTCTATCATTCGCTTAGGCAAGAAGGGCGCAAAGGCCAAGGGTGGACCAGAAGTCGAAGGTGAAGTTTAATGCAGTCTCAGCTATATACCTTGAGTTGTATTGACAAAAGATGCCAAGAAAGCTTCCAAAAAGCGCAAAGGCTCCCCTACTGCTGACGAGCCAGCGAGAAAGAAAGCCAAACCAGCTACTAAAGTAACGAAAGGTCGCGCGAAAGGGCCCGTTGATTATGACAGGCAGTGTGGAGTTATCAACGACAAGAACCTCCCATGTTCTCGCTCACTAACATGTAAATCTCACTCCATGGGCGCAAAGCGTGCAGTGCAAGGCCGGTCTAGGAACTATGATGATCTACTGCTTGATTGGCAGCGTGCAAATAATCCGAACTTTGTAGAGCCCGTAAAGAGGGAAACGAAAGCGGAGAAGAAGGAGAAACGAGAAAAAGAAAAGTTGGAGAAGAAACGTCTTGCAGATGAAGCCGCAGCTGCTCTCGGTATTGATCCTACGGCCAAACGATCTGGGCCCCCTGGGGTGACCAAAAAATCTGGGAAAAAGGCTGCTGCTGCTGGGCGCTTGGCTGGAGAGGGTGAGGATATGCCAGAAGATCTGGAGCAGTTAGATTCTGAGGCAGAGATGGACACACTTGTGCGTGTCGTCCGCATTGCTGAAGATAAAGGTACCATAGCGGTACCTTTGGCCATCCCATGTGATGCTGGTACCTGGTTCGTCCAGCGGCGAGAGAGAGCTCGGTGCTGCCGTGATCTTCTGATTGGTGCATTAACTAGCGGAAATAGCTCTAGTGTTTCTGGTAGCATTGGGACGATGGGGGTTGGACTGGGAATGGTTAATAGAGCTTTGACGACAAGGCATACCTAAATCAATGATTGTATTTTTAGTCTCGTAACTACGACCATCTCAGCACTCTCAACTTCTTGCTTTGAGTAACAATGACTATGAGGGGAAGGTTTCCCAGGCAAGATAGACCACGGATCTCGTGGGAGTCTAATACTAGATGAAGAAAGTACCGTCCAGCATGTTTCGGCCACCTACTGTATACCGGTTGCAATGTCCACTCCTACGTCCCGGTTGAGGCATTCTCAGCAATGACGGCTTCGCAGCCATTAGACGAGGATCGTTCCCTACGTAACAACTCAGCGTATTTGCTACGGCAACGCCGATTCCTCGTCGCAAATGATACCTTGAAACTTTTGAGTCTTGAGTAGCTACTTGAGTTGCACCGTTTTGATAACTAACTCCTCACACCCATTTTTTTTTCTCAGGCATATTCCTTCCCATAAGATGTTGGTGCCTCGCGATACCTGGATATACAACGCAGGAACTAGACATATGCGCTGATACTATACGCAGCAGAAGGGGATCGTGTATGTTTTGTTTGATTACGACATGACAGAACGGCTCACCTGCGTTGGCTCTTCCTCGACTCTCCCCACCCTAGATGACCACGGAAATGTTCTGAGATCTCATAAAGGGTGTCCGCTCTATGAGCTTAGGAGTTAGTTTGAAGTCATGCTGTGATGTTCTCTAACATCGCTCGAGAGATAATCCTGACTAGAGTAACAGTCAAGCAGATCCTTACTTGATCCAGCTTCGACATGCTAATGCAGCTTATTTACTCCGATACGCCGGCGTTTATTAACGTTTATTTCCTGCCTGTCGAACATATCTTAATTCTTGGTGCAACCTATGACTTTCCATACGCCACCTCGCCATTCCAGCTACTACTCAAACCGGTACCAACACAAGTATGCAGTCCCCTCCTCCAAATATCAGTTCTCTCACATATATTATCACTGGCCGCCCTCCAAACTTTCTCCCTTTGCTGGAGCATACTTCATTTCTGCCAAGTCCACATGGAAAGAGCAAAAGACTACCTGTTTCGTTGCTTCGCTACTGACCATCTTGTGGGTATTCAGGTAGATACCTCGCTGAGCGAGACCACGTTCCAGGCGTTACACTATACGGCAAGGAAGTTCACGAGATCTGTGTTTTGTTCACCTTCACGTTCCTTCATGACGCGCTTTTCACCTCAAAATGCATGATCATGAGTGCACGCTACAAGGTGGCTGCAAGGCAACATCTAAGCACACACGTGGGCCTGCTCAACCCTCACAACTCTTCAATTATATCACTTCTGGCACTCTTTTACATCACAAAAAGCCTTTATCTGGCGATTTATCGGCCTCCAGCGACGGTCTTTAGCAATGGTTTGCCTCGCTCGAAAAATGTCACTTTGATTGGCGTCAATCTTCCTCGGGCACAAAGTCCATACCTCTCACATTTTCACAGCTTCGAGCTCGCGATCCACTCGGAGAACATTCGCCCTCTACATAGGTATTGGAAAAGCTTACTTCGTGGTAGCCCCGATCTACAAGCTCTCTCCCTACATTGATTCTGGTTCACGGGTAGCAAAAGGCAATAGCAAACGGCAATCTCAGCTCGCTTGGCCGAAGAATAAATGGGGAATCTACATCGAATTACTCAAAAACCATATCCTCACTGATCTTGATCAGGATTACCTATGTCGCCTCATGTAACGCGTTATTCT
>JABCKM010009974.1:16422-27728 GCA_018221805.1 Rugosomyces carneus
CAGCTTGTTGCCGGGCCAATAGCCTGCAGATGACTCACACTTGTCGCCGCTAAACTCTTTTTCACAACTACCGTTTCCCTCACTGCCAAAGCTTGGAACGCTAGTTCTTACAGCCATACACCAAGTCTACGGCATTTCCCGCGCACCTTTGATGCTCTTTGACGTCGGAAATTCATTTTGCTAGTGCTACTGTGCTAGTGACTCTTTGCTAGGCTTTTTACCCAAAACAGAAGAGGAGGCTCGTACGAAGAGAACCGCGAACGAAAACTTGCTCTGAATCTCAGATGCAGTCAATGTCTTTGTCCCCTGCCACCGCTCCACCGCTGAATCGCGGGTGCTGGTGCTGGTGCTGCGTCGATCAACCTTAGCAGCTTCTTCTAATGCCGCGCCTAAGTTGGTCGCTTCCTTGTCTAGAAACGATCAAGCCGTCGGGACTTGCAGGAAACGCTGATACATTACAGGAGGAGTTTGATGTGGTAGCAACTCTAGAAGGGGTGATGGCGGTAGTGGAGGAGGGAGAAGTGGATCTAGTAGACATGGGGTTCGTTGGATTGTAAAGGGGTGTGAGAGGGGAAGGGGTAGGGGTAGGATGCGCTGCTGGATCATTTGAGGTGGCGTGACGTAAGATGAGATTAGGGTACTCATTTGATGAGGATGAAGAGATGGATGAAGATGAGGTGGTGGATGACGATGGGGGAGGAGGGGGGAAGATGAGGAGGAAGCTTCGGAGAATGAAGAAGACGAAGGTGGTGGCTCTGAATGCTTGAAGCTTTAAATCGCCCAGTTACAGGTTATATATTGTTATACCTGCTAAGATGATACCGACATGATATAATGATAAGCTTCTATATTTTCGTAATTGAATGTCTGTCTATAAATACTCTAAAACCTATCAAATTTACCTTGCGCTGGGCAGAACCATCATGCTTTACATCTCCTCTCTCCTATGACGCTCTTCTTTAGTGTAGCATTCACGAAGATGGTAGGTCTCGGCTGGCGTCTGAAATCCTTCGTCCAGATGAAAATTTGCCGAGCCCAGTGGTTGGCGGGCACATCGGGAAAGGGGGTTTTGTTTGAAACTATAGAATGCCTCTCCCACTGAGCACCCTCACTCTTGCTTGCTCTACAGCACGCAGCATGTCAGCTCCAGAATTAGATTTTAAACCGAACAAGGTAAGGATCCCGGGAACTGCGTCTGGAGTCAGAAGGATTTCGTGATGCTGAGATTGTGAGGCGGAAGAACTTGAACCGGATGCTGATTTAGATATGTCGGATTGGCTGCTGTCATTATTGAGAGGTGTGGGGTTTTCGGGTGTCTTTGGGGAGAAGTTTTTATAGATAGTGTCGAGATCTTCATTGGCCTCTGGATTTATCGCACCGTCGTCTAGGAGTGTTTGTAAATATTGTGATGCTTTGTATGCTGTTTCGAGTGGGAATATTATTAGTTAACATCACTGAGTTGAGGAACGAACGGCATCACCCTTGTAGTGTGACCATGCTCTCCATGCGCAAAAGAAAAAAGGTAAGTTGGGTATGATAGCTAAGTGTTGTTGTTGAGCAGTCGAGATAAAGAAAAAAACTCTAATCACTCACGAATAACCATAAAGGGAGCTGTAAAAGGGGCAATTATCATCCAGACGTAAAAGCCCTTTCTGTGGCGGGGTGTTCTGTGGGCAACCGAAGCACGTAGCTCATCCAAAATAACAGAGCCAGAATTAATAGATGTGGGGTATATGAGTGGTATCTGGTGTTTTGAAATTTATGGGTTAACTGACATTTGCTGAAATTTTAGGAAAGCTACCGTTGTTGGTATTGGCTGCCTTTTATCAGGGTTGTTAGAGCGCGCAGCAGCGGTCCGGAGTGAGGGGTCAATCCCCTTCAAGGCAAGTTCTTCGAATTCGAGACGGTCAACAAGGCGTTCTCCGATTTGGTATACTTTTAGCTACATGCGGTGTGAAGATTGCGGCTTCATTTTTACATCAGAAACAAACCTTCCAGCCGCCGTTGGCTTTCCCAAAACCAGTCCATGTATCTGCTGCCTTTGTTGTAACCCATTTAGCAAAGCCCTCCTCTGGTATGAGTTTTGACCACGGCCGCTCCCTCCTTGAGTTATTATTCGTCAGGTGGTTTTTGGGAGCGGTCATTTGGAAGTGATAAAAGGTGAGTATCTGAGGCTTCGTCGCGCTGGAAAGCGTCGTTTTCTTGGGTCGAGTTAGGGGGAGAGCAATTATGCGCCATTTGCGTAAAGTTGTGGGTGGTATTGACATTTTGGATTCAAGTCTGTGGACACAAATTTTAATGGCGTCAGTGGCCACGTGACATCGTGAAACGGGTATCCGCTGCGCCTGATACTTCCTCACTTACCTTACGTTTGCCATCTCCTCGCAATGAGTTTCCAAGATCTTGAAGCAGGTCTGAACCATCCTCCTCGCTCTGCTTCAATGACTTCGAACCCCCAAGATGCCTCGTTTCTATCCCTTCAGTCGTCGCTCTCTCTTCAAGTGTTCAAAATGAACGCGAACGTCCAAGGTATTCTCAAGCTTGTCGATCAGCTTGGAACAGCAAAAGATTCTGCTGCGCTTAGAAAGTCCTTGTAGGCTCTAATCTTGATGCGCTCTTAATATGCTACTCACTAGTTATGTGACCAGGCATGACTTGACCGAAACCACGCGGGCTATGGCAAAACGTGGGTCGGAAGATTTGAAGAAGCTTTCGTCACTGCAGAGCTCTCTTGTACGAATATCCCGATTGTAACTATTATATTTTCTAACCGGCCCTTCTCCCCAATCAGCCCCACCAGAAGACTGCATTTCAGAAGACATCGCACGACGTACAGATTTCTCTTGTGGCGTTTCAGCGTGCGCAACAAATTAGTGCAGAGAGACAGCGGACAGTCGTGCAGGGCGTGAGGTTAGCAGTCGAAGAAGACCAACCGGTGGACTCACAGTTTGTATTTTCCCAGCGCTGTTACACTTGTATTGATTTTCGACTCATGTTAGACCCAACGAAGAGTCAGATCCTACCTCTCTTCGACAAGCCCAAATCCTTCAATCACAACTCTCACCTCATGAACTTGCCTACCAGGAAACTCTGATTCAGGAGCGCGAGGCTGAAATACGGGAAATAGAGAGTGGTATGCACGAACTAACGGAAATTTTTAGGGATTTGGGAACACTAGTCGGGGATCAAGGTGAAATGATCAGTGAGATGCTCGTTATCTTGTTTCTATTATATCAGTTCTTACATGGCATCTTGTGAACCAGACGACATAAACAATAACATATTCTCGGTAGCAAATGACACCTCGAATGCTGCTCAAGAACTTACAACAGCTCATGAGTATCAACGAAAGGCGGGACGTCGTGCTGCTTGTCTTATGTTGGTCCTGGCGGTTGTCATTGCTATTGTTTTGTTGGCTGTGAGTGAGCCCATGCTATTTACTGTTGGTTACCTCACCTTTTCTACTAGATTCTATCATGATGTTATACCCTTTGTCTGGACTCATTGAGATGAATATTATAACTACTTATTATCTCATTATTGCGCACTTTGGCTCGATGCCATACCTAACTAACTGTTGAGTACTACAGTACAGCAGTTACAGTACTTTGGAAACTTTTAGCTGACAAGCAATTACATAATAAGCGGATACATCCGAACGTGACCCGCCGTGAAATTCCGGCCCTCACCTCATTAAAATACTTTCAGCTACCTACTCTTGGTGTGTGGTGCAGGCGACGATAATGGTGTCCAGAACGGTCTTGAGTCGCATAATTGGTTCCGCTGCTCGTAGCAGCGTAAGTGTTCTTAAATCCTCCGTGTTCAACACTCAGTGTGCATAGCAGCGTTCACCTCGTTCTCTACGGACGTTCGCTTCTGCGACCAATTTTCCTGGTCCAATAACAGAGGTCTCAACACTCTCAAATGGCCTCACTGTTGCCACCGAATCACATCCCCATGCTCAGACAGCAACAGTAGGTGTTTGGATAGACGCTGGCTCACGGGCGGAAAACGACAAAAACAATGGGACCGCTCATTTCCTAGAACATATGGCCTTCAAGGGAACAAACCATCGCTCACAGCACGCTCTTGAGCT
Source organism: Rugosomyces carneus (assembly GCA_018221805.1). Lineage (NCBI taxonomy): Eukaryota > Fungi > Basidiomycota > Agaricomycetes > Agaricales > Tricholomataceae > Rugosomyces > Rugosomyces carneus. Next base: position 20,519 of record JABCKM010009974.1, read on the forward strand.
TGAGGTTGAGAACCTAGGCGCACATCTAAATGCATATACCTCACGCGAGCAGACCGTCTACTACGCAAAGAGTTTTCGAAAAGACATCGGCACTGCCGTTGGCATTGTCTCCGATATACTGCAGAACTCTAAGCTTGAAAATGCGGCAATCGAACGCGAACGAGATGTTATCCTTCGGGAGCAACAGGAAGTTGATAAGCAACTTGAAGAGGTTGTTTTTGATCATCTGCATGCTGTTGCGTACCAAGGTGCGCCGACTCTGCTTGTAGCGCTAACATTCCACTGGGCTCACCAAGATCTTAGGTCAGCCACTTGGCCGTACTATTCTAGGACCTAAAAACAACATTCTGTCCATAAAGCGTGATGATCTGACATCGTACATCAAAACCAACTATACAGCAGATCGTATGGTCCTCGTTGGTGCTGGTGGTGTCGACCACGCCGAACTAGTTAAACTTGCGGAGAAGCATTTCTCGTCTCTTCCTATATCCCCGAATCCCATCCCGTTAGGTCGCATCTCGCATGCGGAAACCCGATTCGTTGGATCGGAGGTTCGCGTTCGCAACGATGAAATTCCCACCGCCAATATTGCAATTGCTGTTGAAGGGGTTGGATGGAGCTCTCCTGACTATTTCCCTATGATGGTCATGCAGAGCATCATCGGTAACTGGGACCGCGCTCTCGGGGCTTCCCCACTACTTTCGTCCCGTCTCTCTCACACTATCTCCACTAATAATCTCGCCAACTCATTCATGTCTTTCTCAACATCCTATTCAGACACCGGCCTTTGGGGTATTTACCTTGTTTCCGAGAACCTCACAAACCTCGACGACCTTGTGCATTTTACCCTCCGAGAATGGACGCGTATGAGTATATCACCGACAGCAGCAGAGGTTGAGCGGGCCAAGAGTCAGCTGAAGGCTGGGTTACTTCTCGGCCTGGACGGAACAACAGCAATTGCAGAGGACATTGGTAGACAGCTGGTAACGAGTGGCAGACGCATGACACCGCAACAAACTGAAAGTGCTATCGATGCTGTAACCGTCGACGAGATCAAGCGTGTTGCCCAGAAGTATCTATGGGATAAGGATGTACGTCATCCACAGTTGGCTTGTGTTCTTGGGGACTAATTTTCACACCAATAGTTTGCTCTCGCAGCTATTGGCAGCATCGAGGGTCTTCTGGACTACAATCGGATCCGTGCTGACATGTCTTCCATGATGTTCTAGGTAGTTTGTCAATTTTTTACCCTGCTGCAGCCTTGTAGATGTCATATCAATATTAGAAAGGTGTTTACACAGTAATCCTGAGGTAGAATTCATGCGAACTCCCAACAGTTGTTTGATATTGTGCAGGGGTTGCCATTACTAGGTGGAGGCTTACCCCTACGCGGACCGCTATTCATTTGAAATTTTGTCCTTCCTGCTTTTTCTTTCATCTTATATGATGCTTTATTCTACTTCTTTACACTCGGCGCTTTTATTTTTTAACCAACGTCAATTGGCAATTATATATGATTTTTTTTTTCACTTCCTACTGGTAAAAAGTAGCAAAAAAAACGGTAATTTCCTGATGCATTGAGATTGATACGTCGACCCACTCCAGTAGGCTATTGTAGCCAATGGGAAGTGTGCACCGTCATTCAGTGCTCCGGGACACCCCAACTGTCCAACATAAGGGTGAGACGGATAAAGCCACTTTATTCTTGGACACGGTGGTTGTTACTGGAAGGTCTACAATGGTTTAATGGCCCCCTGAGTATAGTATCAAGACGTGTTGGTCAACCTTCCGAGCCTATTCACCTCGATCGGTACCCTTCAATTCAAAAGCAGGCGTCATATTGCATAAGTTTACCGTTTGCTATTGCTCACTTTCTGGAAAGTATTAGATTGTACTTGCCACAAGAAACCTCTTACTTTTTTTGTACTTTGACTTTGTATCATCAATTGCATTATTACATAACTACGACCATCTCAGCACTTGAGTTGCTACAATGGCTATGAGCGGTAGGTTTTACAGGCAAGACACATTACGAATCTCACAAAAGACTATACTAGATGAACAGAGTACATTGACACTTCCTTCCCCCCCCTTCGATAGCATCTCGTGCGTCCGATACTCCCCTACAAACCCAAACCATTTGTTGGCATCGTCATGGGATACGGTATGTGGATCCAACCTCCCCTTTGCGAAGTTACTAAGACAACGACAGACTGTTAGATTTTACGAAATTGGAGAGAAGGGAGGAAGGGAGAGTGAGGCAAAAGCAAAATTTGACCACAGAGCACCTGTCCTAGCTTGCTGTTTTTCCGATGCTACACACGCGTTTAGTGGGGGCTTGGATGCCTCTGTCAGAGAGTAAGTTGTATCTCTGCTTGGAACCGATATTTTAACCTTTTTGTAGGCTGGATCTTGACACCGAGAATTTACGCAACCTTGGCGCGCATAATGACAGTATCTCAACTATGGCCTACTCTCGCGAGAATGGTGGGTGCGAATAGTGCGAAGTGTACATTCTATCAACTCTCCGCAGGCGTTCTTATTACCGGTTCATGGGATCGTACATTACGGTTCTGGGACTCGCGTGCAACAGTCCCTCAACAATCAGTTCACGAAACTCCTGAGCGAATTTACCAACTTGACCTTGTGAACAATACCCTTGTTGTAGCGATGGCCAGCAGGCTATTCAATATATATGATATTCGCAAAATGGACATACCAGCACAACAGCGCGAAAGCAGCCTCAAGTTTATGACAAGATCACTTGCATGTATGCCAGACGGTCAAGGCAAGTACTGTTTGATTTTTTTCTCTTATAACTAACGGAGATGTGGTAGGCTATGCGACGGCCTCGGTAGAAGGTCGAATAGCTGTTGAGTATTTTGATCCGTCACCTGTAGCACAGGAGAAAAAATATGCATTCAAATGCCACCGACAAACCATCGATGATGTCGACCACGTGTGGCCCGTAAACAGCCTTGCTTTCCACCCAACGTGATATTTTTCCGATATCTTCATCTCTCTTTCTTAAGACTTATGATTATCACAGATACAACACATTTGCTTCTGCAGGCTCCGACGGAACTGTCTCCATTTGGGACCATAAGGTGAAGAAACGCCTACGCCAGTATCAAAAATTCGCAAACCCGATATCCTCCCTTTCCTTTAATTGCGACGGGACCAAGCTAGCTATTGGTGTGAGTTACACGTGGGATGAAGGTGAGGCAGGATTGAAGACGGCGGACCGCCCTATGATCCTTGTACGGAAGTTGGGAGACGAAGTTAAGGTACGACCTTGCCCCCTATACACAATATGTTTTCGTCGTACTGACATATCTTGACACATGAGCCTAAGGCATGGACGGGACACTGACTTCTGCTATGACACGCTAGTGAGCTTTGGTCATTACGCTAGTATGGTAGACGCAGTCTTTTGGGGCACTGCGAACAGTTTTATGACGTGCCTCAATGTGTATGTATTGCAACGAGTTTAATATATGTGCAGTATATACACTTGTGGTTCAAAGTCTCCTACTTGCAGAACAGACGGTGACCCAGTGACTGGTGAACCCGACGCATAAAACTTCTAAAGATCAACTTTCCATTTACGGGGCGGAGGTCCGACCGGAAAATCAAACGTTATGTATTAATAGTTGATACCGTCATGTTTCCGAACCCACCACTAGATCACCACGAGCGCTCTGCTACCTGCATCGAAGCCTATAGCTTTGAAATATGTTGACATTTCAAAGGCTCCCTTTTCGAGTGTTTCTCCGTCAGCGGTGGCCTCCCCGTCGCTTCCCAATGGTTGCGACTGATAGGAAGGCTAGTAATTCTGCGCTGAAGCTGGAAACACCGGGAGTCGTTCACTCAGAAAGCTCAGTACATCAGCATCCAGAGCATGCTGTGATATCCACGTTTGATCTCTTTAGTATTGGCGGTGCGTAGTGCTTCTCATAGGTCGAATGTTCCTTCTCACTCTTTTCATATAGTTGGTCCTTCATCTTCTCATACAGTCGGCCCAATGCGTGCTGGTAAAATATTTATCGCGGACCTCGAAGAGCTTAAATTACTGAGTAAAGTACGTTGCTATTCGCTGTGGTAACTCAGGCAGGTTCTAACACACATGGATTACAGGTCAAGACCTTAAAAGTCACGTTGTGAGTTCGCCAGACTGCCAGGTCACGGTAAAGGTATTCACCTGTGTTTAGATATGGATCTCTGGCAGCCACAGGTATGGCCGACTTTTTGACATTCCTATCTTGAAGTAACACCTGTCTAGGCAGGGGGTAAGATTATAGTCTTGTTTCAGATGGTAGGTGTTTACGCTACGTTACTAGTCATCATACTCCACAAGCTATACTGTTGGGTCTGGAAGGTAAACCATTCGTTCCCGCTTCTATCTGTCACTGATATCGAGCTTTTCAGGGTCAGATCCAGAAACCATCGATACGGGCACTATTCCTAGCCGCTATGAGTCCATCGTGGTTAATAAGACTCTGTTTCTTGGTGGCAAGCACCGCATTGCATACAGTTTGGAGCGAGACATGATTTGGCACTGGGACCGCGTTCTCAAAACACACCCCAATGGGATGCGTTTTAGTGTATTTGGTGAGGGGGGCGAATTACTCGCTACCAATGAATATTTCAGCGTTGGGGGTGGATTCGTGGTGAATGAGAAAACGAAAGGTACGCAGCCATCAAACGATCCTTTGAGCTCTATAAGTTTGTTCTTTCATTTACCTTAGTCGATGAAAATATGTTTTATAAGGGGATTGATAAGCGGACTGTGCATGGAGCTAGATTGCACCAAACACATTCTTTATCCGACCCTTCTGACGAAGCACTCGTGTCTGGCCATTCAAAAAATACGCCAACCTCCAAGAGCAACTCGCCTTCTGGAGTTGATCCTCACGAATGTCATCCTCCTTATGCATTCTCTTCAGGAGAGTCACTTTTGGCATTATCTCGAAAACACAACGTCGGTAACAAAGCTTTAATCTGAGCACTCATCATTGAAACATTCCGGGTATTAGATGACGATCGCACAGATTGTACATAACAATGAGGTTTGCCTTTAGTAGTGAATGACGGCTGCACCCACTTACATGCTTCTCAGAAATTTTTTGGCTACAGTGACCAAGAGATTCATGTGAAGGTACGCTGCAATCCCAGGCAGAGTTATGCAACTTATCTCTGTGGCCTAGATCATGAAGATATGGAACGTCATGGACGAGTGCATACATACGGGAGTGTCCACATCTGACACCACACTGCCTGGGCGCCTAGGACTAAGGCGCCGTGCCCCTATCCTTTATAAGCGGTTGATGCGAGGGTAATTTTACTCCACTTGACAAAGGGCGTGCGTTCTGACTGTCCATAGACTATATACTGGCAAGTCTGTTTCAAGTCTTCCACAAATCGACGATGGAGAGGCTACTGTGTCAATTGCTACTCTTGCTGACACGGAAGGACGCCAAAAGGATACAGCGAAAAGCCAGCATCGGAGCCGCGTCCGTCATGATTTCCGTTTGTCTGCCATGCGCGCGCCACAAGTTGTAGGTTCATTTGATCATGCAGTGTTACCTATGCCTCCCGTGGGTCTATATTATTTATCTATCGAACTGTTAATAATTGAGTGCCTATTTGGTCGTTATAAATCTAGAGAAAGACTGACATCCCTGCCATGGATTTCTTATCTTGTTATGCCATTGCTGTCAACGAGGTTAATGCATCAGGAGGAAGAATCGTAACATCGCCCACAAATGGCGCAGCCGGGGTTATACCGGCTGTTCTAAAGTACATCATAGAGGTATTCAATGTCACGCGTTGACCCTCCATTTGATCTCAGTACGTTTAGTTTGTCAGCGATGATCCAGAAAAAAGTATTGTTACATTCCTACTAACGGCATCTGTGAGCTAGCGCATTGATCCAAGTCGTCGACCGTTTTGAAGCTCTGTTTTAGGCTGTCGGTATGTTGTTCAAGCGTGGCAGTACGATATCGGCAGCCGAGGGGGGATGCCAAGCTGAAGTGGGAGGTGCGCGCCTTCCATCATTGCTGTGATATAGGCAGTTAAAATAGCGATAGTTGCGTGCTCAATGGCAAGTGCAGGATTTGCGGCATGCATGGGAGGTATGGAATGTTTGGTTCTCTATTGTCTATCTTCAATCTCATCTTATTGTGAGTCAGCGTCGCCAGAAACTGTACTTCAGGTACTGTTGATGCAGTGCCAGACTATTAAGAAGAACTAAAAATCGTACTACCTAGGCTGCCGAGATTGGCATAGGTAATATATTCAGACTTGCTCATTTGTTTCAGGTATCGAGCTCATTTTTGTTAGAACACAACCTAGGGTTAACCTGTGATCCAATAGACGGTCTCGTTCAGGTCCCGTGTATCGTATGTGATTTAAAATTATGCCTCCTCAAATGTCGACTTATCTCTCAATAGGAAAGAAACAGCTTGGGTGGTAAATCACTCTCGTTAATCACAAATGTCCTACCGTGCTCACAATTTGAAATGGTAGCTGTGAAAGCAATCACCGCGGCACAGCTCTCTATGGCTAGCGACGGCGTGTACAGTGTCACATTGGATGAAGCGATCGAGGCCATGCGGTTGACTGCTGCAGATATGAGCGTTAAATACAAAGAAACGAGTCTTTCGGTGTGTCGCCCATCACTTGATAGCTCGAAGTTTGACCCTGTAGCTAACTTAACTATTCCAGGGTCTTGCGGTACGTTTTGCGATTGCTTTTTTCTTGAGGATATCACCTATCTTCTACATAGACGAGCGTAAAAATTCCTCTATCAGTCCCTGCTTGGTGTGTTTTTACGTACTTCACTCAACTTTGCAGCCTCTGACCACCTCCTTCAGTTAATCTGTTGTAGCCAAGTCCCGCATCAGTTGACATTAGCTCATATAGATTAGACGGCTCATGAATACTAGAGGAACTCTTTTATATACATATATATTACGCGTTACACCATGGTGGCATCTCTGTGCTTCAAGTTTTCAAATGTGAATAAAGAACGAAATAACGAGCACGTTATTCCGCTCGCTGTAGAGCTGGCCAAGTGTGACGTCGTGTACCAAACCGAATTACCCCGGGGTAAATATACCAAGAAAGAAAACAAGATAAAACACGGGCTCCTCAGTAAACCGCGCTCGGCCTTTACTTTATCACTTGTTTTATCTCTTGTCATACTACG
>JABCKM010009978.1:0-25628 GCA_018221805.1 Rugosomyces carneus
CACTTTCCAAGCGGACCGCAACGACAATAGAAGCAGTCACCAGCAGCGGCCCGCGGATATATAGAACACATCATGCCATTCTGAGGCATTTGTCTATCCTTTGCTTGGCTGCGAAACTTCCATCTCTGCATCCTAGAGATGTTTTCAAGACGGCTGCTGATACCTCTTTCTTTAGCGTCTCTCGCCTTGGCACGACCAAGTTCCTACGCCGTGTGGGCAGCTGACTCTGGTATCGCACGTGGACAAGGAAATGGCCTTGACGCTAGTGGAAAAGCCATCGTTTCGTATGAGCATGGGGAGTTCCAATGGGGCCTGCGCCAGTTATATGAGTTGACAGGCAACCACTCCTATTTCGACTATATCGTCAAAGGAGTCGACAATATTGTTTTTGATAACGGCACCGTTCACGGTAGCTATGTGTATGTCTCCTCACAATTATCACAGCCACCTATTAAGAATCCAATTTTATAGGGTGTCAGATTTTGTCCTGGACCCACTGAGGTACATCTAACCTGAGTGTAAAGCGCACTAACTGATAATTATCAGGACTGGGCCTACTTTCTTATATTTGTATATTCTGGTCACCGATTTGCGTGTGGAACGCTGAATTTTATTCTCTAGATACGAGCAAACACAGAAATCCAAATATAAGATTGCGGCGGATATATTCAGAGGCCAACTCAACGCCCACCCTCGCACCGCACAAGGTCAATTCTGGCATAAGTTAAAATATCCAAACCAAGGTATTCATTCCAAGTCTAGTTTTGGTGAAATATCAAAATAAATCAAAAGCGCGCCAAAAGGCTGGCTAGATGGCGTGTATATGGGGGAGATCTTCTATGCCCAGTACACGAGTTTATTCCAACCAAATAACAGGACTGCGTGGGGTGAGTTCATTGCAGATTTATCAAACGGTAACAAAGTTCTCTTACAATTATACTCTCTTAGACGACATTACGTCCCAATATCGTCTGATGTTTGAGAACACGGTCCAGAACGCGACAGCCCCTAACAACACTGGTTTACTTTACCATGGTTATGATTTCTCTCACAAGCAAGTTTGGGCCTCACCAGATCGAGGACACTCGCCCGAAGTTTGGGATCGTGCGTTGGGCTGGTACTCCATGGCTCTTGTCGACATTTTGGAAACCATACCAGCGGAGCACCCTGGTCATGCCGTGATCCTCAATATTCTCCAAACCCTCGCTCCAAGGATCCGTGATGCTGCTGATCCGACGACAGGCGCTTGGTGGCTGGTGATCACCCAACCTGGGAGGGCGAAGAACTATTTTGAGAGCAGCGGAACGGCGATGTTTGTTTACTCGCTCTTGAAGGCGGTGAGGCTGGGATACGTGCCTGATAGAGATGGCAGCATCGTCGCGGCGGGGAAGAAAGCCTACCAGTACATGGTAGACCACTTCGTCGTGGCCAACAGTGATGGTACAATGAATTGGCTTGGTACCGTCATTGTAAGTTTATTTGTAGACTTTACTACCGTATCTTTACTGATGTGGCATAGGTTGGAAGCTTGGACACAACGGGGGACTTCAATGTAGCTTGCTCCCATATCCAAGTTATATCTACTGACGACATTTTGATAGTACTATGTGAGTCAACCAATGAACACCAACGACCTCAAAGGGCTTGCAGCATTCGTCCTTGCGAGTTTGGAATTCGAAAGAATTCAAAGCTGAAGTGTAACATTTGCATCGTTCATACGGACAAATGGAAGTAATACCAAAAGGTGTAATAAGTAGGTCGCCTCGTAAAAGAAGCACGTAAGAATACTGTCCTCAAGTCAGTTTACGTTTGCAGCGCTTCCGCTGATCAAATAAACACAAATCTCTACTATTCGAACCTATTAATCAGAGTCCCAGTCATCGTCTTCATCATCATCTTCATCGCTATCTCCCATATTCTTATTTCTTTTCTCAAGCGCACTGATTAGTGCGGATGTGAGGTCCCCTCCTGAAGCTGCTCCAACAGCAGCACCCGCAGCTGCTCCACCAGTGGCAGCAAGAGCAACACCATTCGAGGAAGATTCTGGAGGCGGGGCTGGTGGTGCGCGCGCAGGCGATGAGTTTGGATCTGCCTTTCGTAAGGAGTGTATTCCTTTGCCCTGGATAGAATCAAGCAATGCATTGCGTCCAGGTTGCGCTGGTGGCATACTAGCCGGAGCGGTTGGGCTACCGCTACCTTCATCTGTTCTTGTCGTCGTCGTCGGCGGCGGTGGTGGTGGTGGAGGTGGAGGTGGTGGAGGAGCCGACGTGGAAACTGGTGTAGCAGAGGATGGGCGCGGAGGTGGCGCTGGGGGGGCTAGAGGGGCTGAGCTTGTAGGCCGGGCTGGCGGTGGCGGAGGACCGGGTGGAATGCGACTAACAGGACGAGCTGGGGGCGGTGGTGGACCGTCGTTCGACGGCGGAGGCCGCCGAGGGGGTTGAGGTGGTGGTGGTGGGTTCGATGGAGTGGATGGAGTCAAAGGAATACGTGGAGGTGGAGGTGGCTGTGGCGGGCGAGGGGGAGGAGACGGTTGGGCAAGTCGGCTAGGAGGAGGAGGGGGTTGCGATGCACGTGCAGGCGGTGGAGGCCGTGGCGCCGAATTCGACACTATTGACGATCCGCTTTGACTAGTAGTATGCGTAGCTCGTGATGGTGGTGCGGGAGGCTTTGGCTTCTTTGGTTGTTTTGCTGGCTGGTCTTGAGGAAAATCACGAACAAAGTCTTTGATGAATTCCATGTCCTTTGCCAAAACCTCCTTACTGATTCCTGAGCCTTCCAAATTAGTGAGAAGAGCAGTCCAGGATGGGTCAACTCCAGTCGATGTGAAACCTTTCTCAGCATCATAACCCATATGACCAAGGTGGATAAATGAGCCCGTTTTAGGAGCAGAAATCATAGATTTATCGACTTTTCCACCTTTACCGACGCTTTTCTTCTTTTTCTCCGTCTTGTGTTTAGCTAGGAAATACTTCAGTGGAAAAATGACTACAATGAACGCAAGGTTGACGAACAAGTTTTTTGGTCCTTCTTTGACATCACTTTCTCCCAAAACGACTTTGCTTCGTATTCCTCTGAGAAAACAAAGCCTATCATGCAATCCTACAAAAAAGTTAAAACTTGGAAGACAAGATTCGATCGTGTTACCCACGTCTCCGGCAAAGGTATGGAAGAAGGCTCTATCAGGGTGGTAATCAATGCCCTCGTAAAGTTCATGCTCCCATATTACACCTCTAGTTCCTTCTAAATCTACTAACTTGAAGCTCATAATGTTATTTGAGGCTTCTTTTGTGAAGGCAATGGCTCCTTGCAAACCCGTATACGACCATTTGTCCGGTTTCGGATGTGCATAATAGATGCGGGCCAGAGCAGCATATAAAATCTTGCAGCCAGTTACAGAAGATTTAACTTTTGATTTCTCCTCTTTGGACAAAGAGGAGCGCGCAGGCATATCGTCAGGTCAAAGAATGAAAACCGTCCAAGTCGCAGTCCGCAGGGAATGGGTCTGTCACGTGATCATCTTCACCGTCACGCGTCATAATGTCCTCTGGCTCTGGCGCAACGGTCATGACAGAGCCTCTCACCATCACATACAACTGGCTTCAAGCGGAGGATGTTGGCCCCGCGCTAGAATTCGAGAAGCAAGGTTTCCACATTTTTCATGTTTCAAACCCCTTTACTCATGAATATCGTTATCATCGCCACGATAGGCTATCCCGCCGATGAAGCTGCAAACTTAGAAAAACTCCAGTTTGTGCTACAACATGCCAACTAGAAAACACCAACTCATCGCATGTAGGTACCGCCAGTCGAACGCTGGAGAACTTTTCTTGGGTGCTTACTTGGAACAGCCTGGAAACAAAGCGCTCGTTGGATTCATTTGTTCCACACAGTCTCCTGCGGAATCTCTGACACACGAATCTCTGTCAGAGCACATCCCCTCATCTGCTTCAGTTTGCATCCATTCCGTCTGTGTATCTCCAAACCAAAGAAGAAAGAGAATAGCGCTTAATATGCTTAAAGAATATCTCTCTCGGTTGCAAGCCGCACGAAAGGATGGGAAGCCATACGAAAGGGTCCTGTTAATAACACATGAAAATTTACGACAACTATATGAGAATGCAGGTTTCGAGTGGGTAGGCAAGAGTAGCGTCGTATTCGGATCACAACCTTGGTACGAAATGCGCAAAAATCTAGTAACACCTGACGCGACATCGGCCGTAACCTTCGATGAAAGATTTAGCGCATCTACCGAATCCCAGAAAATCCCAGCTGGTGTTTGGGATGCGCTCCAACGCTCTTCCCGAAATAGGCCCACAGGACGGCAATTTTCCTCCTACCCTGACGGTTCTCTTGGTGTAATGGAACCACATTCTAAGAGGCTGGGCGTTTCTGTCAACAAATTCGATCTATTATGCCCCAGAAGCGATTGCGGGAGTATTATACTCAAGCGCGGAGTAGGCGAGTGGGTTGAGCGTGCAAGCGTTCAGGTATGGTCTACTCCTTCAACGTAGTCATGAGAAAGGAACCCTTATCTATTCACTTTTCAATGTGCAACCCGTGAAGCTGGAACCTGATGGCGTGCCGGCGCAGTCAATTCTGTCGGCACTCCCCACCCCGCCTGAGACCTGCCAATGGTGGCTGATAACCCCCTCGCCAATGGCATTTGAGAACATTGGATTCACGCGTCCCGTACAGCCGACCCAAACAGGTGGGTACAATCTTACGAACGTTGCTCCGCGTACACTGAGATAGCTATCTTAGGACCGAAACTGAAACTCCTGGCATGTGCTGAATGTGATCTTGGACCGTTGGGTTGGAGCGAGGAAGGTGGCACAGAATTCTGGTTGGCATGTGCAAGAGTAAATTATCGGGGGTGAGATGTGTTACGCAGCAACGCGACGTCCCGATGGGCCCTTACACAAAGCATGCCTCCATACCAAGACGCGGTAGGAGTTTACAAGTATGTGCAATCCCAGTCATGTCCAGGGCTCTAGTTCTTCTACTCCCCAAGCCATCATTCTTTTGCCGAGGGCAACGTGCTCTCATTCCACATGATAAGACCGACAGACCCTGACCGCGAACCGTTCACCTAGATTAGTAGCATGCCGACATGGTAACACGTGTATTTACCTGCCGGCCTCAATAGGTAATTTCTATGTTTAACGCTGTTATTCGTACCCAGAGATCGAAAATGCAACCCCATACTGCTATCTCTGGGTCAAAGAAGCTAAATTTACATCGATCATCACGACGAATTCGGAAGTAGCATTTTTTGAGTAAGCTGGCGTACACTACAACCCGTAGACTTGGAACCATATCACGACAGAACATGGCTTGTTTCGTGAATTACCAGGCGAAGTACCATAAAGGCCGCTTCTGGGAACATCATGACCTGCGTTTCACCACCAAGCATGCGACCATCTCAAAACGTGAAGATATAAGAGACCAATGTGTCTGATTTTTCCACAAGTACAGTATTTCGAACGTTTATCTTAGACTGTCTAGAAGGTGGAGACATGCTAAATTACATACTTGTTTGGCACATTATGTATTTAAAAATATATATAGTAGATACGGAGCCGAATATCCATAAATTTGCCAGACGTTTATCAGTGCACATCTGACTTGAAGTCGCTCCATGCACATGCGAGTTGTCATTTGGCAGCGCAGAGCGAGAGATCGTGCTGAAAGTACTAGTTGGACGTGTGTACATGCAATTTGCATATTCCCTTCGATCGCTAATTACACTCAGGAGGGTTTCGGTACTGGACTGAATGTACGATTATCCTTTCCATCAGTTCCTCTTAATTAGACAGTCTTGAAAGGCACATGTCATACATGACGCCTTTCGAGTGCTGTCCATGTTTTCTTAAGACCTTTGGCCTGTATGACATCTGCAGGCATGCAATATACCGGGTCGAGATCAACGAGACCTGGATATCCCAGCAAGGAAAGTCCTAATGGGGACATTAACAAGATCCTTCAAACACAAAACGAAACTCACCAGCGACTCCAAAATGAGTATGGAAGACATCAACCATGTCTCCGGGCCTATCCGCGATTCCACCTCCTTCGGTGTCCTTTGTGATTGTTCAAGCTTCAGTTTAGACTTGAGAGATAGTCCGATACGTACCTGAGCAGATAGGATAAAAGCGGTTAATTTGTCGGCATCAATCCACGGTATTTTCCCGAGGATTGCCAAAGCAGATAGCACCCAGAAGCTATAACACACCTGCATACATACATGAAGTTAATTGGTTTCACCGTGTAGGAGAAGAATCATTTACGTACGTCCTCCAGCTTTTCCGGTCGCCCATTTAACCCCCCGTTTGGAAGCTGACGCTCGCATAACCACCACCCCAGCGTCTCATGGTCAACCTCATCAAGTCGATCTAGAATTGCAAGTGCCGCAACACAAACGAAAACTGCATCAAACGTAAATAACGTTCGAATCGGACAACACACAAAGCAGGAACTTGAACACCTTGCCCAGCATGACTCTCTGCTCCGATACAATTGCCAAACCCTCCATCAAAGTTCCTGCATCTTACAATATAGTTGATCGTCCGCTCTTTGGGTTCTCCATCGAGCGTGTGCAGCTGCCGTAAGAGACTGAGAGCGCTGATGGCACAATAGCTGAAGCGTGTGTCAATTTCGCCAAACGAGTCGCCTGCAAAGACACCAGACGGCTGGTGCAAGGATAAGATGTCTAAAATGCGCGCTAAGTCAATTTGTGGGTCGGGCGAGGCATGGACACACATTTGACTACCCGAGGGATATCAATCCGGTCGAGTGCATCATGGATCACTAGGATTTGGATAGCGCTCAAAGTAGACAGGATATGTGCGTCGTGATCAGGATGGGCGCCGAATGCACCTTGTGTAGCTAGTTTTAGTAAATTTGACCAACTGTCTCGGGGGAATGGAAATGTAATAATTAGAAATGCAAACCTGCCTCGTCGTCCCAGCAGCTCATCACGAAATCGATCATCTCCTGACGGTCCAAAGCACCTTTATGTCCCATGATGCACAGAGCAGTAAGCCCCCAGTATACGGCGTTTAATCTTAGATGTGCCGTCAAATGGTACGAAAGGTCATTTTTATTCTGCAGAAATCCGACAAGGCGTAAGATAACAGGAGGATTTTGGAATGAGCCCGACCTACTTCCCCGAGCGATTTTATGTATGAGACATGTAGGGGGACAGCGAGCGTTGGATTCTGTGTAGTCGACATGAGAGACGTACAACTGCGAAGGTATGATGCCAGTGGTCATGTGGTCAACCCATAATTGATAAGAGCTCGCGAGTACGCTTACACGCAACAAGTGTTTAGATTAAAATTAAAGTTTATTTATGCAATAAGATTACTGGTAGCGTTTACATAAATGTACGATGTAATTCTGGATGGAATAAACTAAGGTTATTCCATGATCCAAAGTTTCACAATCTGGGATCCACCAACATCAGGGTGAAGTAAGATAGCCGTAAGCCATGACTGGAGAAGCCGACGTCGGTGATTGAGGAAAGCCGGGCGATAGCGAGCTAACGGTGACTTGGGTGGAAGAGCAGGAACGGCAGTTCGTTGATGTCGCTATAAGAGTAATGGGCATAGTTAACGCAACATCATGACGCTAAGACGAGAAGACACAAACTGGAAGCGTTCGCCGCAAATTCAATTCGAGTTTAACAAAGTCATTATAGCGTTTGTGCGCATGCATGGTGGTACCCTATAGTTACGATTGGGGAATAGTGAGCATCGTGACCTGTATGATGCGGTCAGCGCCCACCTCTTTCGTCCGTATGGTGCAGTCGTATACTGTTTAAAGTTTGACCGATATTCGACGCATGGACAAGTCATAAACACCCACCAATATAAGCTCCCTCAGGCTTGTCTCCGACGTTTGTCCAACCACTGATTTCAACGTCCTGAGCAAAAGCTAAACTCTGCCCAGAATTATCGCTAAGCCAAATATCCTTCGAAAATACTGATGGGGGACCACGTATCGACATAGTCAGGGTATCGATCGACCGCGCGTCATCTGCATTATCCTGTGTTAGGTAGTAAAGCTAGTGAGCGTCAACGTTTTCTCCGAGTAAAAATGGGCTGCCAACATATGCGATGATCTCGTCGTAAAGTCTGGACTCTTCTTCAACGTCTATGCCATTAGGAAGTACTTCTAAAAGGTTCCCAGAGTTAGCGAAAGGATGGAAGGGTGGTGAAGGGGACGAGACTATGGGTCCAGTCATGACAACTGGGTAATGAAGATTTTCATTGACCAGGATCCGGTATATCGGCTGGGAAGTAAATGGAGCTCTCGATCCAAACAGAGCCAAATATGCGACGCCTATTACTCAAAAATTGGACACAGTTCAGGCGCTATCTAGGATACGAATGAGAACCATTTTGCACACATGCAATGCGCATTTTTTCTGTGATTTTTACCCCCTAAAGAAGTTAACAGCGGGTTGAATGTTGGCCCATGGCAGATGGCCCCATTACTTCCATGAACTTTATTGTCCAACCAAGATACAGGTAAAGGTTATAGAACCTTACCCGTCCATCCGGTAAATCAATCGTATCTCAGCGTAAAAGTTCCGTGGCTAATTAACGTATGTAGAGCTATGTAATTAGAACATACCCACATCAAAAACCGGCCTGAGCAGCTGCCCGCTCCGCAACGGACCCCCTAGGTTCCCAAGCTACGACATGTTCAGCGGCAGTCCTCTTCCCATGAACTGCAGTCTCGTCCACACCCCAGGCACCTCCCCCGGGTGTTTCAATAACCAATTTGTCCCCCTTTCCCATCCACACAGTCGCTTTCCCACCAATGTTAATTTCACGCGTGGTGTTGTTCAATTGATTACCAAGGTCGCCGTCCTCCTTTCGCAGTTGCTTCACCCAGGTATTCCGTCCTAGAGCACCCGGCTCTCCTCCTTCCATGCCATATGGTTGCCGAGTGCGTCGCTAGAGTGTGGCAATAAGTGTAAGTCGTAACGGTTTCCCATGATGGGGGTTCTTGGCCATATAGTGTGTAGATCAACATACCTCAGACAGAATTGACACTTGCATAGGTTCGAGGAATTCTATGTCACGAATCACGCCTTCACCTCCGTTCCATTTACCCAACCCAGCTGAACCGTGGCGCAAACCAAACTGATGGAGCATAACTGGGTAACGTCGCTCCAAAATTTCTACGTCGCCTATGCGCGTGTTTGTGATGTGCGTATGGACGCCATCTGTCCCATACCAACCAGGTCCCGCGCCTGAGCCACCTGCAATGGTCTAACATAGCTTGTTAGCACGACATATTTTGCGGAAGCACCTCGGTTGTACCTCGTAGTAACCCCACCCAGCCACAGTCTTTCCATCCTTGCCTTTTCCACCAGTACCAAACGTTAGATTGCTAGAAACTTGACCTAAGCAGGTCTCCGTGGTAGATGGAGATGATGAAATACTTTGTACACCCTTGACTGGCCGCACAGGCGTGGAAAGCCTTGAGAACGACATCGACGATTCGTTGAGAAGTCAACACATTGCCCCCACAAACAGCGGCGGTTCGAGAAGGTGAAAGCAAAGATTTTGGTGGAATTTTGACTGCATTTCGTTAAACTCAATTGGTTAAATGTTTGGTTTACTTCACACGTACTTTCTAGGGGAACTAAACACCCAGCATTTAGCGGTATGTCAACGTCAAGCATCGCTCGCATGCAATAAATCACTGCAGAATGAACAACCGATATAGGCGAGTTGAGGTTTCCACGAACTTCGCAGCCTGTACCAGCAAAGTCCAAAACTGCTGAGCCGTCATTTTCATTAATTTCTACCTTGAGGCAGATCTACTCTGGAAATTTACTAGCCTGTACCGGTTGCAGCATGATAAGCTGTACGTACCGGAGATCCATCATCAAGATAATCAACGGCGCTGAGGATATTCGAACCAGCACGCTTAGCTACGTCCCTGAGAAGATTGCGGACAGACATCTCGGCGTTGGCACGAATATGATACATGTACTCTTGCACAGTCTGAAGACCGTAATCATCGACGACTGTGGACAGGCGTGAAACGTGGTCAGCTCGACATCAATATCGGACATACTTGCGTGGATAAGCTGAATGCCTTTATGATTGGCAGCAATTTGCTGAGAAAGGAATTGTGAGCCTGATGATCGGCAAACCGTCAAAAATATGCTTACAGCCTTGAGATCACTTTCGACGTCACGCATATTTCTACATCCTGAGCTGCCAGGGTACTGGCTGGGTTTATCCACCATATATTCTACAAGGCCTTTCCCGTCAAAGACACCTCCGTCAACTATCTTGAAGCTCTCAATCTCAGCACCTTCTTCGAATATGTTGACGGATGTCGGCGGCATGGAACCGGGTAGAATGCCACCAATGTCTGCGTGGTGTCCACGTGAGGCAGTAAAGAAGATGATCTCTTTGGTATTTGAATCAAAGACAGGTGTGATGATAGTGATATCAGGAAGGTGTCTGTTTGGCAATAACTGAGGTGTCTGGGCTGGACTTCTTGGAAGGAAACGAGGACTTACGAGCCTCCGGCGTGCGGGGAGTTCGTCATTAACACATCTCCTTCCTTCAAGTTCTTTCCGTGCAATTTCATTTGATATTTTACAGCACTGCATGGTATACAAAGAATTTCCAGCACGTTTGCAAGAACCCAGAGTGAGATCGGGACTCACAAACTCATTGATCCCAAGTGAATTGGAATGAAGGGTGCATTAGCGACCAAGTCTCCGTCAGGTGCAAAGAGAGCGCATGAAAAATCAAGTCTCTCCTTTATGTTGGTACTTATGGAAGTTTGTTGCAGAGAACGACCCATCGCTTCAGCCACGCTCATGAAGCGATTTGCAAACAAGGTGAGTAGAATGGGATCGGGGCCATTGCTAGGGGTCTTTGAGGGTGTAGCAGGTTTAGTGTCTGTAGACATTATCTGTGAAAAGCTAGTGCTATTGGGGTCAAGATAAATTCGCAGCTGATTACGATAGATTTCCGATTGAATTCCGACACCAATTGCCTGGAGGCTGGAGCTAGAATCTGTAGAGATATCTAATCTTATGCCCTTGGAGGAGAGTTATGTGCTGGAGCAGTGACTGTCAATGGAGCTCTGAGAGACATACGTCGGGAGTGTGTTTACACGCTCGGACCGCCAGCCCGGATCACGTCAAACAGTGACCAATTGTCATTCAACGTCGTGTCCGCTGTTCACCTCCATCGCCATATCTTCAAAAGACCTGCCCAACACAGGTGATTTTTTTTCATGGCAGAAACTTTGGCAGATTACCTGGCATCTCAGGAAGAACTTCTTCAAGAAGCTGCTCAAGCACTACCCCATGAATTCTCAAAGTGCACTCACTCACTAGGTCCCATAAGGTACTCATCCATTTTAGTTTTGCTAGACCCACTTGTGCTCATGGAGATATACTGAAAGACAAGCAGTTTACTTGTGTCTCACCTGTCCGGAGCAGCGCGGTCTATGTTCTGCCTGCTCGATTGCTTGTCACACAGACCACGACCAACTTGAGCTGTAACTTAGATCCTTTCTGCCCGAGAGTTATCAAATCAAATGTTTGTCTAGATTTCCAAAACGGAACTTTCGCTGTGATTGTCCCACAACTTCCATCAGTCATGCATGCACCCTCCACAAGCAACTAGAACCAGAGAACACGTCTAACATCTACGGTCGGAATTTCAATGCCCAGTTCTGTCGGTGCGGGCGGCCCTACGATCCCAAAACAGAGCGCGAGACCATGATACAATGTCTTGCATGCGAAGTCTGTTGAATTAACGTCGTATCATTCACACTGCTAATCAAATCATTCAAACAGGATTGGTTCCACGAGTCTTGCTGTAATCTCAGAGATAGGCCCTCTTCACGGGATACTTCTCCTCAACCGCGTCCGGAACAAACGGCTTCCACCGAACAAGGGAATGACGCCGACGACGCTCTCTCGGTCGTATCTTCGGGTCTCTCACCTGCCCTCGTCCCCGGTTCTGACTACGAATCTTTCATCTGTGGATCGTGCGTATCTAAGAATAACCATCTTATGACATGGGCGGGCGCCCCTGGTGTGACCTTGGTTTACCGGGACGACCCCACGCAAAAGTGGAAGCGCCTTGAATATAAACCGCCAACTGGGAGAGATGATGAAAAATCAGTTGAGATTATCAAGACAGATACCGATAACCAACCAACCGTCAACATTAAGCGACCCCTCTCCCCTTCAAACAATGATGCACCGGAAGCAAAACGCGTTCGGGTAGCTCCACAAGCAACTCTGTCGTCACAGGTGGACTGTAGGGCACCTGTTCCCAGTCCAATTGCGCAGAAAGTATTCGCACAACTTGGCACCACTCCAGATGCATCGCTTGGCGCAGGTGATCTATTCTTGTCGGAAGGCTTCCGAGACCGGTGGTGTCGCTGTGCTTCTGTAGGTCGGCCCGCTTTGTTTAACCCTTTATATATCGCTCTCGTTATGTTAACACTTCACTTTTCAGTGCCTCCCTTTTCTTGAAAAAAGTCGCTATTTAATTGAA
Organism: Rugosomyces carneus; assembly: GCA_018221805.1. NCBI lineage: Eukaryota > Fungi > Basidiomycota > Agaricomycetes > Agaricales > Tricholomataceae > Rugosomyces > Rugosomyces carneus. The sequence continues at coordinate 12,555 of JABCKM010009978.1, forward strand.
GAAGAGGAGACATATGAACCTCCTGAAGACCCTGACTCAGGTGAATTGAAGGATTATTCACAGCCGTCCTTCGGACTCCGCCTTTTTCGTAGCTGTCCTGTTTCGGCCCAATTGATATGAGTGATCGTCATCTAGGTCTGTCTCTGGAGGAACTCGGAATGCGTGCTCTAGAAAAGCTTCCGCGTGATAAAGCGATCGATGGGATTCATGCGTTCAACGGGATGCGGTTAGGGTCCTGCTCGATATATTTCAACTTCTGCTTATTCGTTATTACTGTGTCAGTGACGATTTGGTCAAATACCTCCGACCTTTCGCACAAGAAGGGAAAGTAGTCAACGAAACTGATGTCAGGACATTCTTCGCATCGCTGACGGAGGCCGCAAAGAAAAATCGTGGATAGATCCACTTGAGCATCATGTCATATGGGTGTGTGTCTGTCTTACTTTTGACTGGTTGGAAAAGTATCTAGACTCCTTATTGCCGGACGTGTAACTCCATCCCGTTTTTGCAAGTTCTGTGGATACTGTGGATAGCGTTTTACACGGCTCATCGTTTAAACTCGTTAGTTTCTCAGGATTGTCGGAACATGGCTGGCCGAGCAGAAGCTTGTTCTTGCATCATTACCATTTGTTGAGGGCTTACGTCCTCCTTCAACAGCTGACTAGAAGTTCTATAATCTATGTATTGTTACAAATCATGCGCAGAAGCTTCTGTTGGTGAGCTAAATTCGGACATGATGTTGAGACTTTCCAGACCGATGTCCTTTGGGCGGGTAACACGTTGTGTGATAGTTTACTCCAGCGCCAGACTGAAGCCCTTCTGCTTCGGTAAATAGTGACTCCAATCTATTCCGATGCCCGAAATCCCTCACCGTCCGTGATCGCTGTTTACTTCTCCTTGCGGGCTTTTTTGTAAGCTAATTCATCCTTCATGCGAAACGTTGACACGGTGTAATGACCGTGTTGGCAAGGGTGGGTTTGTTGATGTATCGATTGACAAACGAAATCCTAAACGTCTGCCAATTATAGGCTGATTTCTGGAAACATGCCAAGAGAGCCTATCAAAACTGTTGTGTGCTACAAAAAAAGTAGGGATCCAAAGGGGCTACAAGACAGAAAAAGAGCGGACTAAGAGCGATGATATTTACTCAAGTTACTCAGACGAGTTTCGACGGTCAACGCCGAGAAGCAATTTGTATGCTATACGGGTAGAAATTGATAAACCGGCACAATCGGGGATAAAGATCGATAAGGCCTCATGCTAGCAAATGCCAAACACCAGTTTGCGCAATTGATTCTAATGTACATGACTTGTGTGACCATGAAAAAAAAAGCATTACAGATAGAACGTGGTTGTGGAGTACGGGGTATAAGGGGAATATACATCATGAGGGACGATCGGCGGGCCTGCAATGCCATATACGATTAGAATTTAGAGAAGCAACAAAAATGATGAAACCAATTCACCGAATATATCTAAAGCATAGCCTGGAGTGCTTCAACCTCCGGTATTGCGTTCCCGGCGTGGACGGGCAACACCGCTAGATAGTCTTTCCAAGCAGCATCTGACACGATTGGAGCGCTCACGTATTTCTCGATGTCCAGCTGCGATAGGTAAGAAGCAAGTTTGGGTAGCATGGAAGATACTGCAGAATCCTCGCGAAGACGTTGATCCATCCTAGATAGTAGACCTTGCTCAGAGTACCAGGCAGGGTCTTGCCGTATCACCGCGCATTCGTAAACATCTAAGACTGGTTTAGGTAGGCCTGATTTCAACGCCGCGGAGTAGGCGAGAGCGTGACCCATAGCTTCAATAACGGGTTGAGACTGTGGTAGGATCAAAGCATTGAATGAATCGCTACGATGACCATCTTTGATACTATCGAGGAGTGCGATGTTCTCTTCAAGAAGTGATGTCGCATGTCGTGCAAGTAAGGATTCTTCAGGGTCAGGCAAGGGGACTTGGTATCGCCTCTGCAAGAGCTCGGAGAACAAGCGAATGCAAAGTGTAAGAATGTCTCCTTCTGCAATGATGACACCTTTACCGTCGTTCTACAAGGTCTTCTGTTAGTATGACTTCAAAGATAGGAGGAGACACGCTAACCTCGATCCGCGCCATGTAATTATGTTCAAATGTTCCTTGAGCCCCACAGCGTTCCGCAACTTCAGCCACGCATCGCTGAAAATGGCGGCAGATAGTCGTTTTGGTAATGACAGACATGGCATGCTTGATACGATGATCGGTCGTTCCTTGCATAGCTTGTCGAATTACGATCGGGAACCAATTTGCCATCACCATTCCTACTGCAGTGGCGCACACGATGGGCCACTGCTGAGTCCGGAAACTAAGGATCGGGACGGGTTCAGATTGTTTGCCTAGAACGCATCTGTGCATGGAATAGCGGCCGCCGATGAAAGCGACAGCTTTGATCGCTGATACCCATGGTGCGGGGACGGCCATCGTTCCTAGAGGAATGCGCCATACTTCATTCCACCAGGCTTCAAGAGGACGTGATGGTGCGGAAAAGTCAAAGATGTCCGATGCCACCAGAGCCGTCGGAGGAAGGTGCACATTGTCGAAACTCGTGATCGAGAAGTCAAGAGGTGCCGTGCCACTGCGGTTAGGCAAGCGAACAGAATGGACGCCCTTGTACATCTCGCGTTCGTTACAGATTGGTGTTATAAAAAAACGAGATCCGCGATCTTCGCCATCGACAATCAATCGGGCCATAACTAAGGCGACTTTTGGGATACCAAAAGAAGGAGTCGAAGCGGGCATAAACCTAACAAACAACTTAGATCTTGCGGGAAACATGTAGTCGTATTGACTCACTTCGCAGCTTCTTCGCGGGGTGTGTGGAGTATGAAACCATTTGCTGTCTTGGTTGCTGTTGTTTCAATGTTGAACGAGTCGAGCCCATGTCCCCGTTCAGTCAGTAAGTATATACCAACAGTATCAAAACGCAAGAGGCGGTCGACTAGTGGTTTTAGATCTGGACGTTTCTTTAGGTGGCGGGACAGTGTGCCGATGGTTAAGCCAACATGAGCCGCAATAATAGTGAACATTGCGACGTCCAACGAGCAGACAGGGTCCATCATCATTGACCAGAACCTTGGTGAGCAAAATTGAACGTCCGAAGACGTCAGTCCTATATTAAGATCGTAAGTCTACATGAAGGAATTAACGGAGGAGACATGACGAACTGTATGTTTGCATGAGGAGTTTTGCTCTTTGGTAAGATAGAGCAACTCGCTCGTCGCGAGAGAGAAATTCTACACGGGTTTGGAAGAGGGGGTGGAGATACAATTTGTTAGCCATGGTCGACCGAGTAAAAGATTGTTGGAAATGGCTGCTGTTTCTCAACCTTTTTATGAGGACACGGAAATCCTTTTCGGGATATTGTCATGACCCCACTATCCGGTGTGCCTTGTTGCGAGTCAATGGGTCATGCATGATTGGATTCCCAAGCGCGGTGGGGAACGAAACCAGAGGCATCATATCAGTTCAGATTTCGTGCTCTCGGAACGCCACGAGTGTGTGGATCCTGCCGAAAATCTCGTTGATGAAATCGGCAAATTACAGCCTGGGGTGGGCCTTAATTGCAAGTAGGACATTCACTCGATCTGGAGATTGCACGCTGGGGATTTTTTGGATGCCATAAGAAGCTTAGTACGAATATAGAATTTGATTCTTCGCACCTAAAAAGGACATGACTTCATGGATGGGTGGGAAGGGGTACGACAAGGAGAAATAAACTTCGAAGGGTAAACATGGACAGCTTTAGCAAGCGAGCAAACAAGTCGAAAGAGAATTGTGTCCCGCCCCATTCGGCTTTCCTATTGGTATAGCAAAGGGGCGAAGAGTGAACAGTACACGGGGATCGAGGTTGAACGGCGTCAACTGAGATAGTGGCTGACGACTGTCAGGGTATGTAATAAATATATTACAGGTTATCAGCGCGGAGGGTTTCATCTGTATTACAGTTCATGTTAAATTTGTTGCAAGGTTTAGTAAATAAAAGAATAAAAACTTACAGTCGGTGTATGATGATGAGAGTTGGTTCGGTCACCTGGTGTGGGCTGCTACATCTGGCGAGACGCTGCTGACGTAAGTATTTGACTTTCTGGCAAATGTCCAACCACATCAAACGCTGTACTGTAAGCTAATACCTGTTGCCACACTCTTGATTGATCTACTCCTAATCATCTTTCTCCTTTCAGTCGCATTTTTATCTGCCATCTTGTGTCAACTATATGTCCGACCTCCTTTCCTGTAAAAATCTCACATGCACTCACGCCATCGTCTGATTGGAACATCCTTACTACTCCTTAGCAGCTTGAACATGGAGATTTTTTTTTGTGTACAAATCCATGCTGCAGTTTGAATGTCAAACTCTTGTTCTTCCATCATAGAAACTTCTGATCCCAGCCTAGCGTTTCTAAGACTGACCTTGTGTGTCTGTTGTTGTCCAACTCTCACTGGCAGGGTTCGCGCCAAGATACTCGGTCGAAATGTCGGACTCAAGCCCCGCACAACCTCCTCGGGCATAAGCAGTAATTTACAAAATGTGGTTGCTTTCGCAACGACAAGTCCCTTGGTATCTACACAATAAAATGGAGAGTTTAATAGTTTGTAAATTGCAAATTATGCTGCGTGATCTCTATGTCCATGGACGGTGGGGAGAGGACCCATAAAAGTGGGAATCCTCGGTTTGAAATTGGTTCGAGAAGATGATAGCCGAGGTGCCGGCTCAATTTGGCTCAGCACGAGAAGTTCATGTGAGAGATTGGGTCATCTTGCTTCATCTGTGCATCTGTATTACTTCTGGGTGCCATGCGTAAATGTGCTGGATTTCCATCTTCCTCCCATAATAATGCTCGCCGACAGGCTGCAAAATGTCGCGACCCTGCCCAACGGTACCGCCCGCCCATCCGACGACTCCCCTCTCCACTCCCCTACTGTCTCCCTCTCTACCACTAAAGAAGATCTAGAGGCCGTCACTCAATCAAAGCATACAGAAGATCCCACGAACATCCCCCAGTTCCCTGAAGGCGGCCTTAGAGCATGGTTGACAGTTCTAGGAGGGTAAGCTTTCCAACCTTCGCGCTCAGCCTTCGTATTCACCGCCACGCCTAGAACGCTGGTTAGTTTCTGTACTTTTGGAGTCGTCCAGTCTTTCGGTGTCTATCAAGACTATTACACGGTATGACCATTTTCAAAGTCCATAATCAAATTCAAATTTCGCCGTAGAGAGTATCGTTGAATGAACATACCCCGTCGACAATTAGCTGGATAGGATCTGTTCAGGTCTTCTTTGTGTTTGCAATGGGCCTCCCAGCAGGGAGGCTCTTCGATGCGGGTTACTTTCATCATTGCCTACTCAGTGGCTCGTTGCTCTACATCGTCTCGTAAGTTGCTATTTTTACATATGGGGTTCACGCCGCTAAACTCGGCCTACTACAGGCTTTTTATGCTATCCCTGACCCAGCCTCATCACTTTTACCAAAATTTCCTTGCCCAGGGTGTTGGGATGGGTATCGGAATGGGATTGATGTTTTTGCCATCCCTAACGATCACGTCGCAATACTTTCGAGCGCGCAGGTCCCTCGCAATGGGGGTAGTAATTTCCGGTAGATATTTTCATTTACTACTGTCCGCCAAGGTTAATCCACTCGTCCTAGGCTCGAGTCTCGGGGGGTGTTTGTACCCAATACTTCTCAACAACGTATTTTCAAAATCGGCCGGCTTCGGCGAGGGAGTCAGGTGCGAAATTTCCTTCTTTGCTCCCCGCGGAATTAGTCATTAAGGTATTATTAGAGCTGTCGGTTACATGGACCTTGGCCTGCTGATAATCGCAAACCTTATCATGAAGATAAGACTTCCTCCCAAGCGGCGTGGAACTGAGGGAGGCTCCGTACTAAAAGAGGTCATCGCTGATAAGCCGTACCTGGTTTTCGTGCTCGGTGCATTCTTGGTCTGTTATTCCTACTACACATACAAGCCATAGTTTATTGACATGAAATAACCTTTCCATTTTAGATATTTTGGGGTGTATTCGTACCATGCAAGTGTTATTTTCAGACGTTGCGAGCTTTTTGTGTTTACCCATCAACAAAGTCTTCTATTTGCAGCTTTTTGCTGCGCTGCACGGGGTCTCACCTGCATTCGTGAAGTATACGGTACGTAGATCGATCGATCGGTCCCCATGACCTTACCAAGACTCTTCAGATCACGGTAATGAATGCGTCGTCCATCCTTGGAAGGACAGTCCCGAATTTTCTCGCGGACATTTATGGCCCACTAAATGGTTAGCTTGTTTGGTTTTTCATTTCAGTGTTTTGACAAAATGACCCTAGTCATTATACCCTCCTCCATTATTTCCGGTGGCCTGGTATTCGCAATGTTCGGTGCGTCCAGCGTAGCTGGTGCGGTCGTATTTGCTATATTCTATGGCTTCTTTTCCGGAGGAGGTTAGTGCGGCTCTCATCCCCTCTTACGCGAATGTATTGCTAACACCTTGTGCGATTTGTCAGTGATTTCTGTTGTTACACCAGCTGCTGGGTGTTTTGTGACCCACCGAGACTTTTCTGATCTAGGGTGGGTCTCCTTTCCCACGTCGCATGTTTCCGTTGAAATTGAATATCATATATAGCATCCGGATTGGCCTGCTTTCTTTCACTCTTGCATTTGCTCTGCTGACCGGGAATCCTATCGCTGGGGCACTACTCAAACCTCCTCATTATAGGTGGCACCAACCGTTAATATTCGCCGCTGTGAGCCGCTTGATTATACGCTTTCGTACCGTTGAGTTAACTTGATGATGTCATATATATAGGTTATTGTCTTTGCTGGCGCAGCCTGTCACATTATAGCTCGTAGAGCTCTCATCAAACGGAAAAATGCGAAGTAATAAAATAAAATACAAAGAGGACATTGTTATCATGCGATGAAATGAATACATTATCACGACACATACACATGCAATCAGTTTTACTTTACTCATTCGCTGACTTTGTGTCTGTCAGGCTTAACGACTCGGAGTACTCGATCATGCCCCCTGGTATCTATACCCTCGTATGCAGGGTTGTCCAAAAGAGGTGATGATTTGTCGACCCTTATAGTATCGAGATTTGCTTTACTGCGCCACGCCTACTTCGATAAAAGTGGCCATTCTTTGTATGAGTCAAAGGAGGGCTGAATCCCGCCGGATATGACTGGGACTCAACAACCTCCCGTATTTTCCTTTGCTCTATCAGACAGAATGCTATTTCGACTTCTGTGGCGAGTAAATTTGCCCCCAATAGTGGTTGGGCGAACATATCCGTGCCGTTCGGCCCTCCTTCATTACATACGTATCTTCAACGGGCTTTTATGCCAAGTTCTACCGCAGTTAAAAAGGTTAGTGCGAGTCGAGATAGAGCTTCATCTCGGCTCCGGCGGCATCCATTTTTGCTTCCGATCAAGCACGCGAGACCCGAGGAGGCGCGCAGTGAATCTTCTTCTGTGGCCATCTCTGACGTGTACCACCAAGCTTTGCGCAGTGGATGTAGAATCGGTTCCCAGGCTGCGCGTCTTTTTCCAAACTTGGTCTTTGTCGTGATTTGGGTATCCAGTATGTCTTCCCATCTTTTCACGTGCCGACCGTCGTCGACATCAACGCTTTCTGATGTTCTAATTGTTATCTAATTGTTTTCCCCTATACAGAAATCCTATTGAGAATATACACTATATTACGGTCTTCTGAAATAGGTCTCAGAACACCGTATGCCCAGCATGTCGAGTGTTCCCCGTCATGCCTCACTAGCCCTAAAGGTTACAGTTGTTGGAGGAAACATTTCGGGTGGGTTCACCACTGATGGATCTTATCTTGGCGACCTGATTTAACCAACTACACTATAGGCGTTTCAACGGCATACGCGCTCCAGAAGGCGGGACACCAAGTAACAGTTGTGGAGAAAAGTGATGGAGAGACTTGGGTGAGCAAGCCTTTCAAACATGTTAAATACGCCTATTGATCTTAAAAAATCGACGTTAAAATAGAGTCAGATTGGTCTACGGTTCATTGTATACTTTGGACCTGAGGTTCTTGTTCTTACTGAGCTGTCTAGGTCTCCTCCGAATATGACACGGGTCTTAAACAAGTGGGGTCTAGGACCAGCAATGAACAAGTGCGGCCATAGATGTACTCAGTTTGTTTTCCGAAATGGTTGGCTTGTTTTTTGAGTTATTACAATAACTGGGATGAAATCTGGAAAACAGGGGAAGACGGCGAAACGATTGGTATCATCAAACTTCATGAACAGTTCCTCAAGGATCTCATGGCAGATTTCTTTTTCATCCAGGTAGGTTTACATCTTGGTTCCTTCTTGTATTGATGAATGTAAATCGCATAACTAGTATGGGGACCTACATAAATTACTATGCAAACTGGCTACTACAGAGGGTGTCAATTTCCGGTACAATTCCAAAGTCACTCACGTAGACTCGGAAATCGGGTCTGTCACCCTCGAAAATGGGGAAAGAATTGTGTCTGATATGATAGTTGGTGCTGACGGGTATACGAGCATTGTGCGCACAAGTGTCGTTGGGACGCCTATTCCTGAGGAGAGGGAAAGAATGGTATCATTGTATTTCATAATCCCGACTGACTTGTTGGAAAAGGGTGAAGAAGGCGAAAAATGGTGGGTGGACACGAATGTAAGCTTATGTCTATCGCGCGATGATGTTCTCCCTCTCAGCTTCCTTTCAGTGGGTTATTTGGTTAGGCGATGAATATCTGGCTCACGGGAGCGTTATCGTAAGCTTGTCGCAAAAATATTATTTCCATAAGTCCGTGACTGATCATTGCAAAAGAACTCTGGTCGGGACTTCAGCATGATGCTGAGCTATCGGCTCTCCGGTGATGTGCCAGAGTTTAACGAAGAGTGGAGCGATACATATCCTCTTGGATATTTTAACCTTGATCTCCAAAACTTTGAACCAAGGTTTGTTTGCTCCTTCGGATTCTCAGTGGCTTATGGCAGCCGAAACTTTTTGTAGGTTGCGGAAGCTGGTGGAATTGGCCAAGGGATTTAAGCCACATATTTATGTCAGTCGTCCACATTTGGAGAATTTCGTATGCGACAAGGGGAAACTGGTATTGGTCGGAGAGGCTGCTCATCCCCAAATCGTTTGTGTTATTTTATGAGTTTGTCCACGTTCAGCAGTTGATGCGGCTCTTTAGCCAGGGGGACAGTACAATACTTCTCTTGGAATAGAAGACGCGCAGGTTTTGGGAAATTTGTTCTCAGGCATACATGAGCGAAATCAAGTCCCTCAAATGCTCGCGGCATACGAAGAGCTTCGACAAGCAAGGTGTATCGCAACAGACCAGTGGGAGAAGGCGAAACGTCGAATGCTCACGCTTCTAAAAGGTAAGGAGCAGGAAGAACGAGACCTGCGGTTGAGACTTGCCATGGGATACACGGAGTGGGAACAAATGGATGAGAAAGTATTTCGATCGATTTGGGGGGGCGAGATGGAGCTATACGCGTATGACGCTTCTGAAGAAGTGGAGGACTGGTGGACCAAATGGGGACCACTCTTAGCCCGAGAGAATCCAGGCAGACGAGGCTTGGCACCCAGTTTGCAGGTGTCGATATCAAAGAATGGGTAACGGTTTGTTTCTGTATGAAGGGGCCTTTACTCGGTCTTTTTTTTTTCCAATCGTAACGATTTCGGCGCATGCATCGAAGGCTTTCTAGATTTGACATTGTGGATTTATCGAATATACTCCGAGAAGTTTGGGTGGCATCGCAAATCAATGTTAACGTTAGAGGCACGCGAACTCAAATCCTTGTAGGGTTGAATGAAAACGTTATATCAGTTCAGGGTAAGTACACGTGGTATGTTTAGATTCTTTTCGGTCAGTCCCCGAGTGTAGCGCACTAGCGTGGAGGGGCCTGGGGAGATTGGATGAACGCGGGCCAAAACGGTCCGAACGACAGTGGGAGGGAGTGAGAGTGGGTTGAGAAACATGTGGAAGCCAGACCCTGCGTAGTACGAGTAGGCTCTGCGGGTCCAAATTGTGTAATCTCCACTACGGACCTTCAATGAACAAATGCGATTTTGGGTCTCGAAGATCGCCGAGGCTTCGCAGAGGTTGGGAATTTTGATCTAGATGGAGATCACAAGCGTACTCGCATGCAGCATGGTCTGTACGCAAGATTTGTAACACACGAGACGATAGATGATTCGAAATACATACCTCTGAGGATATGCAACATGGAACGTTACCAGTGGATTCCCAATAATGATTGGAACAGGCTGAATTTATTTAACATTTCTTGATACGTTGGCACGCTCGGATTGTACGGTACTTGACCAAGGTGACCAAGGTCAACTTTCTAGGCATTAGAAAAACGGTCACGTGATGAGTTTGGTTGACGCGACGAAGAAACGGTTGATCACGAAACTTGTGGCTGCCGATAACAGGAACCTTCAATACCCTCGCGTTCGTTTAATCTACGCCAACTTCCATGCATTATGGCCATGTCACCGGCGCTTACTATATTGTTAAATTCATTGCATACGCACCTACAAACCCAGACGCAGCTGTTACCAGCTTTGCACGCTCAGCTCGGTCTGCCTCCGACTGCACTCGAGGATGATCTTCAGGCCCTCCAGCGACAGCTTGTACAAAGCGTAGAAGAGCAAATTGACGTAAGGCGTCGTGAGGTAGGAATGTGGCTGGGGAAATGCGAAGCTGTAGAGACCGAGTGCCTTAAATACTCCAAAGCGTTGGGGGGTAATGTCAAGGCTATGGGTAGTAGCGCGGTAGAGCTGTCCAAAGAGGCAGTTCTTCCTAGAAGGTTCGAGCTGGTTTCGGAGCATCAAGAGAAGCTACGACAAGTGAGAGGAGGTTTGCTGTTTTAAATATACCCTCGCCTAATCTTTGGCATAGATGTATCACACTAAATCTGAACAGCTGGCAACTCTTACCAATCGCCTCAAGGCGCTTGGACGTACACTCGGGCCTGAATATTTCAACATCGATATCCTAGAACCTGTTGTTGTGATGGACAACAGTTCAGAAGGTTTACATCCGAATTTTGACGTAACACCAGAACGGTTTCTCAAGCTCGAAAAAGAGCTTGTAAGGGGCAAGGCAGAGGTGGTAAGTGAATGAAATTTCATTCCACTGGGCTGAAACATATTTTTGTTCTTATAGCATAAACGCCTTCACCAGCTTTCCGCCATCTTTGTACAGATAGACTGGCTTTACACAGAGTTAGGTATCTCATCCCTCGTGCTGGACGATCTTCCTTCAACTTCGAAATCAAACCTTCTTGGCGTTCCTGGGACAGCATCCCAATACCTTGGTTCTTCCTCGAGTGCTTCAGTATGTGACCCCTTCGCACTATCAACGCCCACGCCACTTTCCAGGAGCCAATCCTTGAGTCCTCTCGTGGACAAGGAAGACCTGCCGCTATTCGAATCGGACTACCAGCGTATTTTCGCAAATTTCGTTCTTAGGGTCGAGGAGGCTGAGGCTGAAGGTTTACATGAAAACACAACCATACCCTTAGGGCTCGAAAATGTCGACCCTACTCAGAAGCTGTTGGCATGGGCGACAAATCTGCAATCATCGTTAGAGGCTACTAAGCGTAAGAGGGAAGCACACATTCAGGCCATGTATGATCAGCTGGAGGGTCTATGGAAGCGGCTTGGGGTAGATGAGGTTGACATGGATGCTTTTGTCGAGGCTCACCGCGGCAGTACCGAAGATACCGTGAGGGAGTACGAGGAAGAACTAGAAAGGATGCTAGAGTTGAAGAGAGAGCGGATGGGGATTTTTGTCGAAAGTGCAAGGACGGAGATCACGAAACTTTGGGATGATCTCATGATTGGGGAGGATGAAAGAGCCGACTTTGCTCCTTTTGTAGATGGTGAGTGACAGGTCGATTAATTCGACCGGAGGTATTAAATCCATACCTCAGACGAGCATACGGAAGAGTTGCTTACAATCCACGAAGATGAGATCAGACGTCTGAAGGAAGAGCGTAGACAAAAGGCACCACTTCTAGCGAGTATCAAGAGATATTTTGATATCTGTGAGGAGGAAAAGGAGCTCGCTGCTGCTGCATCGGATCAGACTCGTCTTCTTGGTCGTGGGCGGGACCCAGGGAGACTCCTCCGGGAGGAGAAAATGCGGAAGCGGGTATCAAAAGAGAAACCACGCGTAAGTGGATTCTTCTTGTCACTCGTTTGCTTTATTGACCATACTTGCATAGCTCGAACAGGATCTTCTCGTATCCGTACCTGCTTGGGAGCAGGAGGCTCAGCGGCCTTTCCTCGTACATGGAGAAAGTATCCTTCAAATCTTGATGGCGACGGTTAGCGCCGCTGATCAAGAGAACAAGAGGAAACCTCCTCGAGCTGGTTCAGTTCCGCCTCGAGCAACAACCCCCGTTAACCCTACGAACGGATACGTGCCTGGTTCAAAGGCTGGAACCTCGGCGACAAGGACAGGGTCTGGGTCTCAGTCCGTTCCGAATAAAAGGCAAAAGTTGGGCGATCCCGATCCGGCATTGCAGGTGCGTCAAGGTAATAGTGGTAAAGGACATACGCCAAATTATGGGAGGGGGAGGCCACCCCTCGGGGTGCAATATAGTAATAATGTCGGGCCATACGCACGAGCAACTTCACCTTCAAAGATTCCAGGAAGAACGCCCAGTGGTACACAGCCGTCGCAAACACGATCTGCACCTATTGCAATGCCGATTCCTAGATCAGGCACGCAGCACCATGCATTAGGGCATGGTAGAGTTCCAACTAGCATGGGTAGCAGCACACGAGGATCTTCGAATGGTGTTGGCATGACATCTGGTACTTATGGTGCAAGATATCCAAGCGCGAGCAGTGGATACGGACTTCCTGCGATGATGAAGAAAGCATCCAGGGCTAGGAGGGAGAGTTTCAAGCCACGACCTAGTATGGATGGGGAAGCCGGGGTTGGCGTTGGCGTAGGGAGTTATGGAGGCAGGTGGCCGGGACTGACCGATAGCGTTAAAGAGGAAGATGAGGTCTAATAGG
>JABCKM010009979.1:0-25220 GCA_018221805.1 Rugosomyces carneus
CTTGTTTTTTTTTTTCTTTTTTCTTTTCTTTTTGGATTCATTCACTGCTCGTAACCTGTTTCTACATACGACACGAGTGTACTCCGAGACTCCCCTATTTCTCTTATTGTCTTTAAAATGTCGGGGAAATTTGGACGGGGAAGAGGAGTTTAATTGGGTTTGCAAAAAACGAAAGCTTGAGTAAGGAGTGCGGACAGTTGAATCGGAGGAGAATCACGACTCTGGTCGTGATGAACTCGACGATGGCCGGATATTCTATGATCATTCGATACACTAGAAGATGATGACGAGGAAGGCTCTGGATGATATATATTAGAGCACTATTGCGCATACTACTAGGAACTTATCTTTATTACACGTGCAGCCAACACATTCGTCGAAGGACGGTTCACTCCCGTCAAGACTCTATTTTCGTCAATATGCACAGAGGTTTGTCGATGTCAGATGCTAATTTCTTGCGTACCTCTCGTTTTCCCGAAGGGTAAACTCAAGAAATTGCGAGGGCCATGCCGCCGGTTTCTTGAACTCGAGAACGTGCTATTCATTCTGTACTATATGCGTCGTTTGGCCGACCCTCAAAGAGGCTCCTGAATTTTGATAGGAGTATGAATGGGAAAGGGGACCTCGATCCTTATGCTAGTGGCTGCCATGAAAAGTCTATGGATCCCATATCTGTCGCGAGGCTGACCAAAAGCTATGGCTGCAGCAGCTAGACTCTCCAAAGCCGCAAGAGTCAGGTCTAGAGCATTTTTTTAGCGTTGTGAAAGCTGAAACAGAACTTACTTTTGGTCATTATGGTGAATACATACGAGCATGCTTCCATGGTAATTCAGCATGTTACCTTTTAAGCTATCCTGCTTCCGACCGGCTGACGTTTTATCCTTGTTTTCTTCGTTTGTTTGGGGCGTAGAGAGACAGTCATGCAGGTTTTCAATAGAGAATTGGAAATCAACGGGCCCTATCGCTTCGCGCTTCGTCCATGAGAGTTCCACAGCCGAGGGACGAACGCAATAGCTCCGAGGGAAAATGTCGAATATGCATGCAACATGCAACGTTTCTTGAGATTAATCTCTGTATCGCACCTTTTGAGAATTTCTCCAGGTCAGACTGTAGATAGCTGGCGAAATAAATACGGGAGGCGAGCAAGAATGCAGCCGAGATAAACGAGGTCGGCGAGCGCCGCTGTTCTCACGTCGTTGATTGCCGCTCATCGTTCTCCTTTACTACTCGTTCGTTACTGCTATTGAGCTCGTGAAAGCACAGGACGCACCCTATATACTCGTCGCCGTTGCTTTACGCTGTGCTAGTATCGTCTGCCAAGTCATCAGCAAATTCTCTTAAATGCTGAGATGTCGCTTTCTGTTTGTGTACAACGTGGACTCGTGTAGAACGCCTTGATGGAAATGGTTATGGCCTCCTTGTATGTGCTGTATGTACTAGTTTCTGGCTGACAGTTATTGACACGTATAAATACTAGCTCTTGCTCGCGATCGATCGCATCGTCTTTCTCTCTCCCTCTCGCCCACCCAAACACAGCGATTCCTCGTCGCCTCTACTCGAACGATTCGACGACGACCCCATCTTAGAGATAGTTACTTGATTTACGCGTCACAAATCCTATCGCTCTAGTCTTCATCATGACCAAGGGTCGTAAAAAGGGTAACAAGAACACTGGAACACCCGCGGAGCCTGTTAAACGCCCATCGAGCGATGTCTTAGGCCCTCATTCAGTTAATACCAACATACCGAAGCGCGATAAGGCTACCACCAAACCAACCCCTGCCGAGCCACTTCCAAGCACACACAACAAGAGCAATTTTCGCGTAACTCGGCATGAAGACGACACCGCCTTTGTCGATTCGATGCTGCAAAACCGATATATGGAGCCAATCGTAATAAACGCTACAAAGTTTCCACATCCCTCGCCATCGGGGCTCAACAAGCCAGTTACGGCAGCTCTATTGTATGCAGGCACTAGTCACGCGCTTCGCAGCCTTCCAGGCTTCCTGGAGACACCCTTGAAGCCCCCGCCATCGACTGGGTGGCCTTTCGTCATCAAGGACGTCCCGAATATGGGCAAAGGGCTGTTTGCGCGTGAGACGATCCATTTTGGCGAGCTGATCTTTTGCGAGATTGCGTTGATCGTCATGGCCGTGGTGTTAATAGCAGTAGAGGAAGATGCAGACAGATATCGAGAACTGCTCGTATCTCGTTTAGACGAAAACTCTCGACGAGAATTTTATTCCTTGCACAACTGCCACGACGCGGATTACGGTCTGATAACAGGGATACTCGACACGAATTTGCGCGCCATTGGAAAGCTCCCTGGTCGAAACAATTGCAATCACGCCGCTCTGGGACTCATATCGTCACGCATTAATCATAGGTAAGTCTGTGTCTTTTTTTGGTCACGATCTCGAATAAGCGGGTTTGGCGACTTACTAGTCTTTTTTTTCCCCCTACAGTTGCAGTCCAAACGCCGAAGCCAAATTTGACATCAAATCACTATCCATCAGCATCTACGCTTCACGTACCATTGAACAAGGCGAACAGATCTTCCTCAACTACACAAGCAACTCGTATGCCCCACGTTGGGAGCGGCGAGCTCAGCTCTTAACCAAATATGCCTTCACATGCAACTGTTCCACATGTAGCCTCCCAAAATCCCGGTCCAAGCGGAGCGACGCTCGTCGCCGTCTCATGTCCACAATAACTCAGCAAAACAAGCTGGCCACTGAGAAGGAGTGCGAGAGATTAGCTAAATGGACAGTCGATCATTCCCTTCCCGACGACCACATTATCAAGCAGAGCGAACGATTTATAGAAATGCTGGAGACAGAAAAACTTTGTATGGCCTGTACGCAGTTGCTCCATTGTGTTTGTTTGGCCGCGGCGTATTGCGCTTTGGGAGACAGGGAGGCTGCTATGCGGTGGGGGGATAGGGTTTCTATTCTGGGAGACATGGTCCCGGGGAGTGACTATGACTGGAAAGCGTATATGGAAGTCCCGGAAGAATCGCCGTATTGGAGGTCGAGGCTGACAAGCAAGGTATAACGAACTTGGATATTCGTGCTAGCTAAGGCGCGGTACAATCACTATTGATGCGCCTCTTTCACGGGCCGCCTATATTCTATTACATTACCTCGCACCACATTTCAACTACTCCCACCTTGGTAGATTACTTTATTTTTTATCGTCACATTCTATTGACTATTACACTATACTTTATCGCTGTCTGAAAGACAAGATAGGTTTCGATATACATACATAGTTACTCTGAGATTCTCTTGACCTTATCGTCAAATGCGTGGACTCAAACCAAGTCCGATTTCGACATCGGCCACAAAGACTGCGGCAGGAACATATACATTCCGGATCCGAGGTATTCCACTCAAAGGTCGAGACGAAATATTAAAATAATAATGGTTATTATATACAACGAGACAATTTCACGTGCTTTAGCCTAGCGAAGCATTCGACTCAACACAATCTTTGATGCAAAAAACGATAATTTATAAGCCGGTAAGAGATATACATGTGGTTTAATATACAATGAGAACATTTAACTTGCATTTAGCTCAGTAGTACGAGGTTATCGCACAACCTTGGGAAAAACACCGACACATAGCACGCCACGAGAGCAACTGACAGTATGATATGGGCCAGACATGGCCAAATGATGTTTTGGCAACATAAGATCGGAGTATATGCTAGTCATGATAGAGTAAGATCCAGTTTATCATAGAGTAAAATCAAGTTGAACACCATGGAGGTCGTAGAAGTGTAACCAAGCGAGTGAAGACAGTGTGGTAAAGCTGAAACACATGAACCAAAGCCACCAGGATCCACAGAGAGAATACAACAGGAGGCCCCGCGTTATGACCCGATTAAGTGGAGGGTATCCTTGAGAGTTTAGATGAGAACGACAAGTTGAGCAAACAAACGCAGCAGAAGCTAGGCACAAAGACTGAAATGAAAGTTTGAACAAAGAAAAGATTCATTTAGGTCCGCAAGATTGGTTTGGAGGGTCCGAGATACTTGAGCTATCATTGAAAGGTCCGCTAGCAGATGTGAGTTATGATCTGACAACAGGAGGGATCGATTTGGCCAGTCGACAGTATGTAAGATTTGTGCTGCAAAGGAAACATCTCCAAATGACGCATTCAGCGAACTGAGAATAACAACAGACATAGTAAAAAGCGCCGCGAGGAGAATAGTGACACGGGTGAGATACTAGGGCAGAGAAGCTACGATGGTAGCAAAGCAACAAAGGCAAGAGCGATCACCAGTTCATGGAACCCTAACAGTGTAGAAGGTTAGTTATGCCGGCCAATGAGGCGTGGTAGGAGGGATGGAACAGACCCAGAACATGAAGGAAGACCTTCAAACCATGTGAAAAATGGAAGATATGAGACCACCAGGCAGGAGATTGATTGACAGTTCTTAAAGCCCTAGCAGTGTGGAAAGTCAGCTATAACACCAAGACCAATGGTCAGCAATGCCAGTCATGGAGGTAGAGAGTAGCACATACCGAGAAGCAAATAACCTTAGGTGGTGAAGAAGACAAAACAAGCAGTACCCAGGACCACAGCAGATAGAGCGGTATGTCTGGGGTATGTAGGTATGACAGCAGAATAGGTCCCAAAAGTGACCAACTAGACCGGTCGACAATTCAGTGAAACATTAGCTTGATAGTCGGTAGATGGGTGCATGGTGCAACATACCAAGACGTCGTTTGGCAGTCCCAGAGCCCTAACGGCGTAATCGGTTAATCAAAGCATAAAGGAAGGGTAGACAGCGCATACCAAAGTATAAAGATCGATCCACGTAGAAAATAGAAAAACACAACAAAAGCCGCAAAGGATGAGAAAGCAACAGAGAGGTCCTCGCGAATGCCGATATCCAGATGCGGGGATGTAAATGGTCATGCCAACAGCGCTACGAGAGAGGGCCTGAGAACATGAATGAGTTATGGGTGGGCAATAAAAGACAACACCTTACCAACCAACTTAGCTGGGGGTGCAGGCAGCTTGACGTGTCTAATGTCCGCCAACTGACAGGAGAGTATAGACTAGATAACACGGATATTTCCAGAATGTAAAAACTCAAGATGAGACCCATATGCCCAGTCGTGAGAGTAAGGTTTGGTTTAGCATGATATAGCAGCAGGAAACAGCGCCGAGAGTTGTAAGGGCCTTTTGAGAAGGATAGCAAAGGGAGCGGAGCAAACGGGCATATCTAAAGAGCCGCGGATGACTGAAGGCCTTTGAGTTACTCAGGCTAAATCAAAAAGTCCAGGTGGGCAGGGGGGATATCAGAAAGGGTCCTAGCAAAGACAAACCATGCAGGCAGGGGTGGTTTGTGGAGCCTTAATAAAGTGCTTGTCTAGATAAGTTGGGGGGTGGGCTATTAGATAACAAGATAACAAGAAAGGCCTGCAAGCAATATAGCCAGCAAAATCAGGACCAATGTGCACAAGAGACTAGCAAGTTACTACTTTGGAGGCATCGCAGTTTGAAGTCTTATTTGCTGGTATGTTGCAACGACGGTAGTGTGGCACCCATTAAGAGGGTATTCCCGAGATTTTAGGTTTCTGAAGACAAGTAAAAGAGGGCGAGGAAATAAACATCGTACTCGTGTGCAGGCGTACGTAAGAAAATGCCCCTAGAACGTGATGTGACCCAGGAGGCTGAAGTAAAAACGACGAAAGAACCGTTTTAACGATCACAAGGATATGTGAGAGGTCATTGAAGAAGCCATTCATCGAGGAGCGCAGGCACAAGTGGATACGTGTGATTGACGAGGCCGATTGACAGTTTGTAAAGTATCCTGCTGATCGAGAGAGGACATATAGCAAGAGAAACATTTCCAAACGATGCACTGAGAACAGAGAGAAACAATAGGCGCAAAGCGAACAGAACATCGGATGGTACGCTCGTCATGACAATAGGTGAACCTAGTAACGAGAAGCTACGTAGACAGGAGAGATTGACTTGTTCGCAGTAGTCCATAGAGCCCTGACAGTGTCAAAACGTCAGTTACACCGGACAATGGGCCATAGGCTGGCACATACCAAAATAAGGAGAAATATCTTCGAACGATATGGCAAACGGGAAGGGAAAAGACCCCCCAGGTAGGAGTGACCAACTAGACCAGTTCATCGTTCAGAGCCCCGGAGAGTGAAAGCCACCTTTTCCTGTCAATAATATAGGTGCGGGTGTCAGATACCACAGTATGATTTGACAGTCCAGAGAGCCCTAGTGACATCAATGGTTAGCCATGCTATGAAAAAGGGATAGACTTTACATACCCGTGAAAAGGCAGGCGGTCAAGAAAGGGAGCGCAGCAAGTGTTTTGATACAAACAACCAACAATGAGAAAAAGCAACGTGATGCAAATAGCCTCAAAGAAAGTAGTGTATTGGGTTTTATAAGCTTGGTATGACCACAGGAGGTCCGCGAGAACATAGAAGAACACCAATGAGTATTGAATGTACCAGTAAACAGTAAGTCCATGAAAGTCTAGCAATCAACGGTCAGTTAGGCGGCTTAGGCCAGTTGAGAAGTAGAGGGTGGCACATACCGAGCTATCAAATGATGTATCAAATGGAAAATAAGCAGCACCAAGGACGACAGCAGATAGAACGGTATTTCTGAAGTGTTTGGGTGTGACAGCAGGAAAGGTCCCAGTAACCAGCAAAAAGACCAGTCAGTTAGGTATTTATAGAGCCTAACCGTGCGAAAGGCCAGCTTTTCCAGTCAAGAAAACGAGTACGGTATTATTGAGTGAAAAGCACATGTGGTCCTAGTAGCAGAAATGGTTAGTCATGCGATGAAGAGAGAGTAGAAATCACATACCAAGGTAGAAAGAGAGTTCCTTAAGCAGCCGTGGCAAAAAGGAAGACATATCAACAGTGATACCAAAAGCCGCAAAGAGGATTGCAAGAGTAATAAGAGATGTTCTCGTGGTTTCTGGTGCCCAGATAGGAATGATAGTGGTCATAATAACGAAACTAGCGAGAGAGGGGCCCGAATAAAACCAGATAAAACCAGCAGGTATGAGTAAACAGCTAGACCAGTTGACGTGGCCAGTTGATAGAGACCTAGTACAAAATTAGCTTTGCCAGTTGATAATGGGGTGTAGGATGTTACATACCTAGACAGCCCATAGATCGCTAGCAGTATGAATAGGTAGTTGGTTAGTCACGCGATGAAGAAATCGTAGGCAGCACATACCAAAGTAGAAAGGTGATATTCTTGAGTGATCTAGCAAACAGATAATTTCGCCAGTATTAGCAGAGTCGCAAAAAGAATGACATAGAACGATGAGAGAGGTCTGGTGCACAGGCGGGGGTATGAGGCTGGTCATGGTAACAGCACAAGCGAGAGAGAAAGAGCCTGAAAGCACCATTGAGTGAAAGGGGTGTAACAAGTAAAGACAAGTGCAATAGACGAAAATTATAATGTGGCACCATTAAGTGGAGGGTACTCGAGATTTTAGATTTCTGAAGACAAGTAGCTGAGCAAGGCAGTAGTCAAGTACGGGTACGTGTAATGAAAGGATCCTGAAGTCTGGCAAACTGGGATGATTGAGATGACAACGAAGATATAGCATCCTGAGTGTGAACAGTCGGTCTAGAGGGTCTAGAGGGTCTGAGATACTTGGGATATTGTCAAAGAGTCTAGGCGCATGGGTATGAAATGACAGCAGGAGAGCGCAGACAGCAGTCATTGAACAAACCCGTCGACAGTTCAGAATTATACTGGTCGAGGTCCCATAGCAAACAACAGGTGTTGTACAGCAGGCGAGGTCCCGAGTAAGAGGAGCTAGAAGAGAAGCTACGTGAATGGAAGGAGGGTCCAACTAAACCGTAGCGGTTCATGAAGCCCTAACGGTGTAAAATGTAAGTCATACAAGTATATGGAGTAGAGTACTAGAAGAAGATGGTACATACCGAACATCAAGACAAATCTCCAAGCGAAGTAGCAAACAGAGATCACGAGGTAGAAGGCAATTATACCAGTGAGTTCATAAAGAAGTCCCAGGAGTGACCAATCAAAATGGCCGACAGTTCCAGTCCTGTTAGTGTGAAAAATTAGCGTTGTTAGTTCGTAAAGGGGTGCATGGAGCTACATACCAGAACATCAGTTGACAGCCCCAAAGCACTAGAGGCATAATCGGTTAATCACGGCATGCAGAAAGGGTAGACGGCGCATACCAAAGTATAAAGATCGATCCATAAGCAACGTAGTAAATAGAAAACCGCAACAGGAGGCGCAAAGGATAGCAGAGAGCAAAAAAGGGGTCCTCGCAGATGCTGATATCCAGATGCAGGTAGGTGACTAGTAATGCTAACAGGACTACGAGAGGGGGCCTGAGAGCATGTTTGAGTAATGGGCGGGCAATAAGAATAAGAGACAATAACGTACCAACTTGGGTGAAGGAGCAGGGGGATTGACGTGCCTAACATTTGAGTGAGTAAAGCGGAAAGATGGCATGGGGGTTGGCGACAACCTCACCGTCAAGAGCTATACATAGAATAAGCTGAGAATCTTGTGGCAAACCGGCGACGTCATAGATTGAGAAGAAACCTAGTGGCAACAGCGTAGAGCGAGCTACGAGGGCATGATCAGAGGTCTGAGGAGAGGATGGTCGCGGTAGAGAGATGGGGTGTTAGAATAAAAAGGACTGAAGTCGCTGGCCTTTTAAGGAGTGGCTAGGAGCACGGGCCGTGCAGTGACACGACTTTTGACCCTGATGGCGGCAATGCGTTTCAAGAAAATTTTCTGCAACCTCGCGACCGGTGGCCGAGATCCTGATCGTGTAGGTTGTCTCATGCACAACCTCCTGAGGTTTTGGCCAGCCATAGTATACTTTTCAGCAAGAAGTCCCCTCGAATCATAAAAAATGATTCCTCTGATAATGTCTGACCAGGAGAAGCGGTCGCTATTTCTATGATAACATAGGACTTGACAAATTCTGCGAGTGGAGTAAGTGAGGAACCATAATGACGACAAATTTGGTATATGGACCCTAGTTGCGCAAGGGGTGTTTGTTCGTGTAGAAAGTCGCGCAACATGGAGCCATATGGATATTTGATGGGGTCTTTCTTCACTGCTTGTTACCCGACGGCCGGCGGCCACCACAGAAAATATTCTCGAACTAGTGCAGAGAACGCTACAAGATTATTCCCAGCTGTCCGCATCTAGATCTTCTCAGCCAACCAGTAGTTTGGCCTCGGGTCGCTGCGAAAACTTTTACGAGAGTGAGATGACAAAGTACCAGCAATAGTTGCCACTTGTTCAAAGAGAGCCAGCGCTCAGAAAATAACTGCAGCTTTTTTCATAGATTAATCCACGTCCTGCAAGGTAAGAACGTGTCTTGAAAGCGCGGACGCGTTTTCAAGGTCAGTGTCGTTACATTAGAATCTGTGCGGCTCCAGTACAAACCACCCTGCGACCACAGAAAGTCCTCCTAGTTCAGCTTTCTCTAGCTTCGAGTTCATATTGACCGACATGACCCTAGCAAGGGCAAAGGACCTGCCTCATGGGTAGCCGCTGGTAATAGGTAAGCCTTTTCTTCCATTACTCCTTCAGTCCATCCTCATCAATAGATACAGCGCTGACATTGACACATTGTTGCTGATATCAAATCCAACCCGAACTTTCCAAGTCTGGCATCGCTGAACCCAGCCTATCGATTTTCCAAAAGACTAGGAAGCCAGGAAGATACTCATAGATCATTCGCTTCAAGATTCACCGAGCAGGCGAGTAAGGGCTCCAGCATCGGGAACGTGCGAGCACAGCAAGCCTATCATGACAACGCCGTGAGTTGACGTCTCCAGTGTTATCAACTCCTTAATACTGATTCTCTGACGGATACCATCACTTGCACGACGCGAAAGGCGTAGCAGATATGGTGCGTTAGTCGATGAACTAAGAACTAATGAAAAACATGACGCGTCCCATTCCGGGAGCTTGTACTGGGAGCGGCCGAGTCCTAGAATTGTCAGGAAGGGGGTGATAGCTTTTTACGTTCCCGAGTGGAACGTAAAAGTTCCCACGGGAACGCAACAATGGAACGCAAGTGGAACGGGACCGATACAATATACACTTCAAAAATGGGACTGAAGACCTATTCCTTTGCTCTTTCATCTTTTTTCTGACTACAAGTCACTTGAAGTATCAATGCACATTGCACACTATGAGGTTCTCTTCCGGCATCTGCTTGTTTTATTCATTTTGCATCCGCGCGTGGTTAACTCCCTCTGGGCCAACGCTCGGGACTTCATTCAAATCTCTGGACCTGATATATCAGCAGACATAGATTTCTGGATTAGTAGAAAATCCACAAATGGATGCAAGCACCAGGGGTATACCTCCAATATAGTATCGTTGGTATGGCCATATAACACCAACAGCAGACCTTTAGTGGCCCACGTACGTTCTGTCATGCACAAGGATCGTTCGTATTCACTGTGTGTATACTGGAGAATCTAAGCTTTTCCCAAATATGCAACAAAACTAATATCTATATGCATATAACTGCAAGCTTGACTGAAAGTTCACCTGAAGTCTGGAACGCAAGGGAACGCAAGGGAACGTAACGTGGAACTCAAGCGGAACTTTTCAGTTTTGTTGGGAACGCAATGCCAAAACTGAGGCCAAAGTGGAACGCAACTTGGAACGCAACTCACAAAGGGGAACTCAAGTGGAACTTGAGTTGGAACGCAACATATTTTTGGCCATGCGGCCCATGCCAGTGTGGCCCAGTATCTTATGGCCATTGACCTATGCTTTAATAGCCCGTTCGTAGTTCTAAATGTTGAGTTATCATATATCATATTCAAGCCTCGCACAGTCGCACTCATCTCATACACGATTGTTCCGTCTTTGTCATGTTATTGGTGAGTAGATGGTTTCTATAAATGTCTGACAAATGGTTGACTTAAGGCATTACTAGACTGTCTTGCAGCATAGACATCTGTGGTTGACGAGTGACGACGCTTTTTTGGTATTTCAACAGGTGGTCAAGCGTGGTCATTGGCCAGGCTCCTGAGGAGTATACAACTGTTTCTGAGTATGATGAGCAGAGTAAGTCGTACTATACTATAAATTAAAACATGTGTTTAATGTGTGATTGTGATTACTATAGATCAGAATCATCTGAGCCTTTAGACGGGTGCGGCGCTCATCAAAGGCTCTGACACTGGACCAGGTGCTCTTGAAGACTGGACTGGTAAGTACAAACGACCACGCCCTAGACCTTGTCAGCTCAGGAAACGAAAATAATAGTATTTGCAATTAGATCTCTGAGTAATATATGTGGAACGTAAGGGAACGTGAGGTGGAACGCGACGGAACGCATGGACACAGCCACGGGAACGTGTAACTCAACTGGAACGTAAGCGGAACGTAAATAGTATGTAGCCCGGAACATCCTTGCACGAGCGCACTCATAGTACTCATAGCTCAACTACGAGGTGAAGACGATAGCGGGCCTTGCGCTCAAAAATGACTGGAGAGCTATTCAGCGTACGAGGACAGGTGATGGAAATCTTTTGATCAAGAAGAGGTCAAGCTGGTTATTACGGTCCAATTTCCCAGAGTTAGGGAGATTGGGGATGAGCCCAAGCCGCATCTGCAGGTACGCGTCTCGACCTAAGGGACCCTTTTGTCGCTTTTAACCTCTGTCGTTTCTCTAACTTTATCACATCTCAGGGCGCATTCAATGGTACATATCACTTGCATCGGGCCCTATGTTGCCATCATACCCAATGTACGCCTCGACGTCACTTTATTTTCCGGTCTGTTTATCTTTTCTCTAAGCTCCATTTTTTCCATCGTTGCTTTATCTCTTTTCTCAATTTGCTTAGGTAACGCGACTTCACCAGCTGGAAGAGGTGCCATCTCTTGTGGCAAGCGCGTGATGCCTATTGTACTACGCGACCACGCTGTCTTCTTTCATCACCACCTCACACATACGATGCTCAGAAACCGACTTTCCCTTTCAACAGTACACTTTTTTTATTTACCCGTCCTCCCACACCCTAATTAGATGCTACAGGCCGACGATGCCAGCATCACGTTCGATCTGCACCTGGAACCTCTGAGCTTGCCGACGGTCCGCCCCCAGCCTAATAGGCTGACTTGCTTTACATATGTGCATTTTCGACACCCAAATACGCGGCATAAGAACTCCGAATCCATCTTGGCCCCACCGCCCTCCTGCAAAACCTCGTTCACAGCAACGACGAAATTAACTCTCGAGTACGGGTGCCATGTCCGCAGTCTCGAACCTTCCAAGATGGAGCACGCAGAATACTCTGAGTACCTCCGGTTGACATGCCAGAGGGGTTACAGGAGCTGAAAGGGGGGTGCATACTCCGTCTTTTTTCGTCCCGTCGATACTTCATTACCGGGTATCTTTATCCCTATTAATTAGCGGGAGCTCGAAGCAGGGAAATCGACATGGAACTTGTGACGACAACGCAGGAATTGCTGTGGCTATAACCAACTCTGCGACGCCTTCGCTCTGTGCCGACAATGGTCACCACCGTGCACAGTATTCCAAACGTCAATTGTGCATGGTTCAGTCAGTCTTTCTGACTATTATGTCCTGATCGCCATCACCACCGTCCTCCCTCTTCGCCACCTATCATGCGCCTCAGCATCGTAGATAATTCCCTCATCGAAAAGGAACTCTCAAATGCGATATCTCTCGGGAATCATCGTCGCCTGCATACCAACGATTCCCAGTGCATGCGTTCTTTGTTGGGGTCAATGGGGACCGGTATTGGCCAGTTTTATCCCTATGGTCGTCATTTATTCCTTCCCGTTCACGTCAAGGCCAGCGGTCAGCGCCCACTAACCCTCTCACGGCTGCATGTGCACTTGGGGAACAAAGCGGATGAGGGGCTTGGCCGTACATTCCCAATGCTCTATGTGCTTGAACCTAGCACGTTTGCGGTCTACAAAAGCTGACACGCTGCCAGTGGGGAGAGTGTGGGCGAAGTTGGGTACAGGGTATGGATCCCAGACTTATTACACGATGGACCGATATAGAAATTACTGCCGACGTTGAAACATACGAGCTTACAGAAGATAAACTAACAAGTCTGTTGCATACAAGAGTAACTACTGCCGTAGCTATCAAGCCGCAAGTTCCGATGCCAAAGAAAACGTAGGGAACCGTAAAGACCTTCTGCACTCAAACGCTCGGGTATACTTGATACGCCGCGAGCACCACGGCTTACTAGAGTTCACCGACGCACAGAGGGACGGGAGTATATGAACGCGCGATGGATTGTGTGACACGTTTATGAGCATCTAGGAAGCTTTTTCTATGCTATATGATCGGAAATTCAGAAACGAGCATAACACATGTTCAGATAAAGGTGCACGTTGTTTACTATGTGCATGTGAGCAACAATGCAGCTGACAGCATCTCGATCATTTTGGCAGTCAGCTCGAAGCCTCATGTAAGTTCTGGGCGTGAGATTCGGTGAGAAAGATTTGGAAGCAAGATCCTCTCTTTGCGGGGATCCGAGCGTGATGGAAAACGTGAGAGCAACGTTTCAGCTGTTTCTTGGATGCTATCACGTCAAATTTTTGTAGGTGTCAGACTGCGAAACCTGACTAGGTCTCGTACTTGCTCTTGGGTGTACGTCTTACGGTTGTCATGACCATGTTTAATTTTCGCGCCCAATGACACAACACGGGCGAATGCCATACAGTAATGTCACTGCGAAATGAATGAAGCATGCGACGCCAGTGTCAGATTACGGAAATAGAATGATCAAAGGGTGATAAGCGGTGACGCGGTGACGTATAAGTATCTTTGGGACGATGTAAGATTGTGCACCATTTCCTTTGCGTACACAACTAATGAAGGCCCTTCCAAATCTACTTATCGTTCTACATCCCATTTGTATTGTCGATATCTCTGGTATTGACGATTCCAATACACTAGAGAAGACGCTCTTGGCAACGGTGCAGTATTCCTATGTAACTTTCTCAATAACTGGTGACGATCCGATTTTTCAAGCTCTGGGAACATGACTTTGGGCGAGCATCTGAGCCGGCAGAAGGCGACGAAGTCATCCTTTCTTTGGAACCATTTCGTGAAAATGAGCGCTATAATAATTATCTAGTGATTGGAGAATCAGCATTCAGTTTGTCAGGAGAAAAAGATGCCGATTGTGAGCAGCCTTCGCCTTTGTTCAAACACTGCGCAGAGTCTTCGGCGTCTGGTATTTTTCAAATGTTCGTGGAATTTTTGTAAGAGAGTAGTATTCCTTTGATATACACAAAGTATTGACATACTTGGTGATAGCGAAGATCCCCGGCGTAGTTGTAAGGAATTTGCTGAAGACTCTCTTTTTTGGGGGCGGCAAATATCACCAGTGTCAAACCTACTAACAATCGGGCTTGTTTCCCGAGATGATCAAAGTGTTCTATGCGACGTACATCTCAAGGACTTGGATGACCAAACCACAGATCTGTATTTAACCGTCTCGTTCACGAAGTGAGCCAATGAAATATTTGAATAGATATGATTGACTTTGTTATCCCAGCTACAAGTCATCCACTGTTACTTTCGTCCCGGTCGACCGACCGACCTCGCCTCTGCTCATAAATCAGCTCCAGCCTGGGAGACGGCTCTAGACGTTGTCGAATATTTCAAACAAGATATTGATTCGAGTGGCCGCCTCATCTTGTCTGCGAATGTTTAGTAGGCACACATATTTCTTTTCTGCATCTTAATCCTTATCTGGGCGCTCCCAGCAAAGCAAAACCAGCTCTTAAACTGATCATGGCTAACCCATTGTTGCCGGGTGCCCGTGATATCTCAAGCATTGTTGAGTGTGTCACTATTTTACTCGCCTGTTTGAAGACAATTTCAACCCACAATTTTCGTATCCCACAGACAAAAGAAACCAACTCACATGATTGTGAAAGTATATGCTCGTCGTGAATCTGATTTTGCGTGTATGGTAGATCTTAGTGGAATAGATAATCCCCCCGCAATACGCCAGCGTATTGTCTATGTGGTATGTGCTCGACCATGTCACGATTCATGATACACCATAACGTCCAGGGCAGCTGACGGAGTACAATTACTTGATTCGTGGTCAGTTGTTGCTCACAGACAAAGATGTTTCAACGGCGACTTCCCAAAAACCTTTGACTGACGGCGAGTTGTTCCTGTTGTGCTCTGGTGGAGGAGATTCCAAAGAAATTCCTTGTATTTTTGCACAGGTTTCGTGAGTTACGCACTTACAACTCGCTCAATCGGTGGTCTAACACCATGGATACTGAGTAGGAAGGTAGTATTCGCTCATGAAGATGAACGTCGAGTCGACCTGAAGACAATATCAAATGTCTCTGTAAGGATCGCTGATTGGCAAAGCGGAGTAGAGTATGGCCATGTCTCGTTTGATGGACAGAGAAGCGTCTACGACTGTTACCATCACTTAGTTCATGGGGTGAGTTCATAACAAGCAATGTATTTTTTTTACAAACTGAATTGCCGACAATACACAGGTTCACAAATATATCAAGGAAGAATCAGAAATCATAGCAGTTGGACCCGGGCCAGATTTTTCGTTTTCTCTGGACCGGAGACTTCTGTCCAAAGTCTTGCATCTCAAGGGTGACACGAAAGGCACTCTTACGATTTCGATCATCCTGGATTCAGACAGGAAGGAACTCAATTATATGCGATTGCATTGTTGCAACCACTGTTCCCACAAAGAGCGTATACGAAAAGAGCTTATACGAAAGGAACCAACGGTGCCACGGAAGGGCAGGCTGCGTAGATGGTTGGATAAGCTTCGTTAAACTTTACGATAGCATAGACAATGACGTACTAAAACATCCAACTCTCGTGGTATGCGACAGGTTTCAAGGCCTGACCAGCTCCAATCGGTCGAGTGATCGACGCATACAGTGCACAGGAGGAAACTTTGATGGAAATTAGCGCTCAGAATGGATAAAAAAGGGCTTTCGTTGGTGTATCTTGCGAATGGAAGGCTTGGAACACAGAGCTCGAGCGTCTGAATATGCAAAGATTGGGGGAAAAATCCCCATCCGACGGTCGGTGGACACAAGCTGCACACAAGCACATCCTAACTACAAAGCGCCTAAAATTTACGGCCATGGCTACACCTAATGGCCGAATGTAGCGCATCCAGATTCCAGACACGAATCCGGGGAAATTGATTTGCTAAAGAACGCAGTGAATCAGTGCAATAACGAGATGGAAGGGGAGTTGGTTCGGTGGTCATGTAGACGTACATCCTGAAGCCCAACAAATTGCATGATGCGGAGTTTCTGGGCTGAAGCCTATGTTGTTCAGCAGACGCAAATTTCTCCATGGAGATAGTTATCAAAGTGACGACCGTTCTCAAACAAGAGTCGTTATCAGGGGGTCATTTCATCTAGAATAGAAACCCAAAAGACCGAAAACTCCAAAAGCTCACCGAGAAGTAGAGAAGCCTTGACTCGTATAACAATTTGTGGACACAGAGAACCAGGAGGGGTGAGCCAGCGTCAATAGAGGTAGGAGAAAATGTGGATTTTTGTAAATTTCGTTGTATAGGATGGATGGGCGTAGGCCGGTATTCTCGACTCGGAGGAACCACCCACTCGAGGAGCCACCTTCCTGTAGCGCCGAGCTCACAAATAGTTAGTTGGCCCTAGAAAAGCTGTTCATAGTCGCGAGCCTTCGGGCCGGGGTGACTGACCAATGGCAATCGCTCACCGCTTAGGTAATTTGCTTGAATCCACCGGACGCGTTACGTCAGGTTAATGTACTCCATGCTCATCCACGCAACGCGATCCAACCATCTCTCTCATTTTAGCATGCTCTCGTCCAACCTGTTGATTACGGTCGAAATTCCCTAGAGTTGGGTGGTTTTGGGAGTTCAACGTTCAACATTCAAGCCGCATATGTGTCTTGACCTTAAGAGAACGCTTTTGTCTCTTTGTGCCTTCGATTGTCTGACTTTCATTGTCATCACACCTCATGGCCTTATGCCTCAGGGTGCATCCAACGGTACATATCACTTACAGCGGGCCCTATATTGCCATTGTGCCCAAGGTAACTGGGTAAGTCTCGACATGTTTTTCAGTTTATTTATCTCGTCTCCAAGTTCTATCTTTTGTCTTGCTACTCTACCTCTTTTCTTGATTTTTCCAAGGAATGCGACGCCCCCGCAACTCGGACAGACAACTCCGATTTCACCTTGGCTCCGCCGTCTTTCTGCAAAACTTCATTATTTTATCCCTTCCAATGAGCGGGAGCTTATGAAATTGTGGCGGCAACGCAAGAAGGGTTATGGCTATAACTAACTCGGCGATCCTTTTGGGTTCTCTGCTACAGAACGTCAATGGTGTGTGATTCAGTATTTTTTTATGACGAACTTATTCTGACCGCCATTACCATTGTCCTTCCCTCTTAGCCATCCAGCATGCGTCTCAACACTACAGACTAGTTCATTACAGGACAGGAGCTCTGAAATGCGATATCTCGCGTCTGTGTGTTCGGATTCACCGTCGTCATCGACAAGTGCAGGGGTTCGTTGTCGGGGTCAATGGGGACCGGTATAGTTTAGTGGTTCCCCATCGTTTTCATGCATTCCTCCAACTCATGTGAAGGCCAGCCAGGCCTTAATGCCCACCTACCCCTCTCACAGCTGGCCTAATACGCCATGTGCTTGAATACAGTACGTTTGCGGTCTACAACAACGGGCACACTGCCGGTGAGTAACGTAGTTTATCACGTTCACTAGGGTTTTTCAATTTTAAATTGTCCAACGTGACAAGCTTGAGGGATGGGTTGTGAAGGTAGCAAAAGGCCGATGGCATCATTTTCGGGGACGACATGCTTCATCCAGTCATCACCCAGTTCTTCACTTCGGAACCTGTAGTGTTGAATGATTGTAATTTTTTCCGACCCATAATCATTTTGGACGTCTTATACTCGTCTTTTACCGACGTAAGAAGGGTGGAGAGGATATGATTGATGTGTGATGAATTGTGCGACATGTTGCAGAGTATATTGACGCTAAAAAGTGTTATAAGATCGGAAACGAGTACAACGCATGTTTTTGTTTTTACCAATGCTGGAGAACGCTAATCGGCTCCAGACTTTGATCCACGTTGCTCATGTCAAGAAAAATTTTCACTCGGCCGGAAGCCTCATGCCAGCCTTGGACGTGACAACAATTTTGGAAGCAAGATCCTCTCTTTAAATTTGCGGATGAAAAACACGATGTCATATAGATATCTTTGGAACGTTGTAAAATTGTGTGCCATTTCCTTTGCATTCACTTCTAATGACAATGTCGTTTCCAAAGGCACTTCCAAATCTTCTTGTCGTTCTGCATCCTATTTGCGTTGTCGATGTTTCTGGTATTGATGATTCTAGTACACTTGAGAGGACCTTCTTGGCAACGGTGCGGTCTTTCTTATTGATTTAGCTAGTCGAAAGCTTGTGACACTCCAATTTTCTCAGCTCTGGGAACATGGCTATGGGCGACGAGTTGAGCCAGAAGAAGGCGACGAAGTCATCCTTTCGCTGGAACCATTCCGGGAAAAATGGCACTATTCACATTATCTAGTGATTGGAGAATCAGCGTTCAGTTTGTCAACCCAAAATAATACCAGTTCCAGCCAGCCCTCGCCTCTGTTCAAGCGCTGTGCAGAGTCTTCGGCATCTGGGACCTTCCAGATGTTTGTGCAAGTTTTGTGAGAGAGCATTTCTCTGCAGCATGCTAAACGTTAACATCCTTGTTAGTTATGCACCCCGGGAATGTAGCGCAGATTTTCCTGCTGACTCTCTTTTTTGGGGGCGGCAAGTACCACCAGCGTCGAAGCTACTAGCTATCACCATTATTTCCCGACATGATCAAAATATTATATGCGACATACATCTCGAGGATTTGGATGTTCGGACCATAGGATCTATACTTAATCGTATTGTTCAGGAGGTAAGCCAATGAAATATTTGACTTGATTGATATTTAATTATCCCAGCTTCAAGTCATCCATTATTATTTTCATCCCGGTAGTCCGACTGATCTATCCTCTGCTCATAAATCAGCTCCTGCCTGGGAGAAGGATCTTGACTTTGTCAAACATTTTGAAAAGGATATCGATTTGAATGGCCGCCTCATCTTGTCTGCGAATGTCTCGTAGGCCCACATCTGTCTTCTTTTCATCCCAATTCTTATCTGCATCTAGCAAAGCGAAACCAGCTCCTAAAGTGACTATAGCTGTCCCCTCATCGGTTGTCCATGACATCTCAAGAATCGTCGAGTAGGTCGTGGTTGTACCCACCTGTTTGGAGAGGACCTCAACCCATAACTTCGTATTTACAGACAAAAGAGACCGGCTCACATGATTGTGAATGTATACGCTCGCCGTGAACCTGATCTCGCATGTATGGTTGATCTAAGCGGAATAGAAAGTCCACCTGGAATACGCCAGCGTATTAGCCATGCGGTATGTGTTTAACAACATCGTGATTCCTGATGCAAAGTACATTTTGAGGGCAGTTAACCGAGCACAATTACTTAATTCGCGGTCAGTTGTTGCTCACGGATAAAGATGTTTCAACTGCGACTTCCCACAAACCTTTAACTGACGACGAATTATTCGTATTCTGCTTTGGTGGAGGAGATTCCACACATATCCCTCGTATTTTCGCAGAAGTTTCGTGAGTACGCACATGCAACTCGCTCAATTGGTGGTCTGATATATTGTCTACTATATAGGAAGGTAGTATTCGCCCATGAAGACCAAGGTCGAGATGACATGAAGACGATATCCAATGTCTCTGTAAGGATCACTAATTGGGAAAGCGGAGTAGAGTATGGCCATGTCTCGTTTGATGGACAAACAAGTGTCTATGACTGCTACCGTCACCTGGTTTATAGGGTGAGTTCACAAGAAGCAATGTATTTTTAGTAAAAACTGAATTGCGGACGATGTATAGGCCCACAAATATATCAAGGAAGAGTCGGAAATCATAGCAGTTGGACCGGGGCCAGATTTTATGTTTTCTCTGGACCGGAGACTTCTGTCTAAAGTCCTGCATCTCAAGGGTGACGAGAAAGGCACTCTTACGATTTCAATCGTCCTTAATTTGGACAAGAAGGAACCCAATTATATGCGATCGCATTGTTGCGACTACTGCTACGGAAAAGAGATGCTGGAGAGAGAGTCGGCCAAGGATGAGGAGGAATCAACGGGGCCACGGAAGTGCATGCTGCGTAGATGGATAGACAAGATTTGTTAGAACTGTACCACAGCATGAATGATACTGTACTAGAACATCCGACTCTTCATGGCTTGTGGCAAGCGACAGGCTTGACCCAGCGTGGTACGTAGCATGAGGTGTTGCAACTGCTTTGATGGAAAGTAGTTCCTAAGTTGTAAGACCCATGTCTTTGCTCGATAAACGGAGAAATGCAAGGGATGGTCGTTTAGTTGTAGATCCTGAAGTGGATAACCTGTCCCAACAAAATGCACGAAGGGGGAATGGAGCCTGTGTTGTTTGGTCTGGACGCGTCAGCTCACGGTATTGGTTGGTGGGCAGACACAATTTGTTCTGCGACAATCGTTCTCAAACGAGAGTCGTCAAGAGAGGCGGTGGGTTAGCGGTTTCATTTGAAAGGGAGAAGGGAGATTGTCTTGCAGTAATGGTAAGGCTGCTATTGGCCATGGTTAGCCTTGTCCAATTAAAGGATCCAAAGATACAAAAACCTACCTTGAAGTAGTTGTATAGCAACTCGGCCTCGGTTTTCGTTTCGTCCAACTGTTCTAACTTCCGGCTTGCTCGCTATCCCCGTTGGGACCAGATGCTGTTTTATCTGAGATGTGTTTTCGGGGACACGGAAGACCAGGTGGGATGAGCTGGTGTTAAATAATGGAGGCAGGAGAAGGTTCGGATTTTTGTTGCATAGGTTGGAGACGCGCTGGGGGGAGTCCCTCGTTTGAGGACACGTTCTATAGTGCCAAGATGCGGCAGTATATACGATATAATTGAAAATGGCCGTCATCATTCTGGAGGCTGCCATTTACAGTTCTAGGACATACGCCTGAGAGTAAGTATCATCGAGACCTGGCCAGATTCGCAGGTTACACACTATCAAAAGGTCTAATGTCATAGAATCTGAACAATGACTGAAACGCTGCTCTGGTGTTGTTTTTTATCACACTCGGATCTCTACCAAATCTTTCCCACGCCCAGGAGTGCAAAAATGATGGAGATGTCAGCTACCAACGTGGGCCAAACATCCCTTAAATCAACATGTGTTATACTCGTTTCCAAATTTCCGAACTTACAGCATAGAAGAGCGCTTCCTAGCCAATTTCTATCACCAATATACTCGGGAACATATCACACAATCTATCGGGCACTCATCATATGCTCCCCTCCCTTCGTACGTCAGTAAAAGACCAGTATGACATGTCCAAAAAGGTTACGAGTCAAAACATTCAGTCATTTAACACTACAGGTTCCGAAGTAAGGAATTGGGCGATGGCTGGGTGAAGCATGTTGTCCCTCACAATGGTGCTACCTACCTTTACAACCCATCCCTCAAGCTCGTTACGTTGGACGATTTAAACTTGAAAAACCCTAGTGAACGCAATAAATTTTTATCGCGCCCCGAACTCGGACCACTACCACAACCGCTGGAAATATTTGCACGCTGTGTGAAGGGGGAATTGGAATTCGTTGAAGTGAACCACGCTGAGGAAATGGCACGGGTTAAGACCAAGGACTCGGATAAAGGTTAGTTATCATGCGCGAAATCTTTAACTAACAGCTCTCATTCTCATCCAAGGTACTGAACTTGAAGACGGTCGAAGAGCACGTTATTGGACATATATCTCGAATTATCCTTGTCACTATGAGTTGCCATCTCATGCAAAGTCGGAGGCGTTGTTTATCTTGGAACTAATGGAGCTTCGTGGGTGTACATCTTTTTATCCTTTATAGATCTTTTAATTGACTTGTCAATTAGAAAACCTGGCACATCCTAGCGACCTTTCGAGGACACCGTTTTCAGCTTCAGAGATAGACGATTACGCTAAGTTCCTACAACCGTCAGAAACAAAGACTTCAAGTGTCCGTTTCGCTGAAACTATTGTTGTTGCCCATATATTAACCAACTACTGTAAGGTCCATTGCTCTCACTGGGCGCCATGCTCTTCTAAACCCAATCTAAAGATTCCCACCGGTATGCCACGACAGCCTATCAGAACCCTTCAGCTGCTCCCCAGAACCGGCTCCGCCAAATTTTGCTCAAGATTTTATGCTTTGGTATGCCTCCGAATCACAGCGGACGATTCGAGGAAGCAAGTCGCGTGTATCTCCAAACGCTGCAGAGTTCTCAGTGGACGTATTTTGTCAATGACGTTAAGAGAGAACGGGCTGCTGCGAATGTCATGGTGCGTTACTTACTCTATTTGTTGCACTTTTTTGAGCTAGTCATCGATATACTACGATATAGTCTGGATTATTACTTGCGTATGAACCCAATATCGTTCACCTTACATTCCGAAAAACTGACATTATTTATAGTTCATCAATCGCATTCTTGGCAATCCCTGACCTTGTCGACATTTCTCAATGTTTTATTCTACTATCAATAGGACTTTCTCTAAGCGCAGTTGTGATGGGATTTAACGCCAAATTGGAAGAAAAGCTATTGATGTTAAAAGTCGATCTTATCCAGAATCCGAAGTAGACTAATCCCGCGTCTTTTTTAATCTTAGCAGTTACTCATTCTGTTTTATAGTGTTGGCAGGGAAAAACTGATACTGTTGGCGCATATTATGGAGCAGCACTATACGACTGTGCTACTCTCTGTGCTTTGCTTTTTCCTATCTGTGCTGGTGTTCGCAGCTTATCAAGTATATTCTACCGTTTTTGTCCAGAACGTCTTTACGGTTCCCTATGTTTTCTTTGTCATCGGAACCTGTGGCTTGTTAGCTACGGCGGTAGTTACTCTCATGTGGAACAGACTTGTTAGTTCACCTTCTGTAGGCCCAAATGTTTCGACATCGGTATAACACTCATATCATGTCATGGTGTAATAAGGGTAGCCAAAAGCTCGTCTACAGCGTACAAATACATGAGGACGGAAAATGTTGCTACGGATGGTGAGAACCTTCAAGCTACCCTGAACCCAACTCCCCCCACTCTCCCCACTGCCAGCGTGCTAGTTGTTGTAGGCCGCAAACGTACTAGGCTCAAGCACATGGGCCATTGGTGTTCATCCGCCTCGTTCCCCAAGTACGCATGCAGCCGTGGTTAGCTTATGTGCGCCGAGGCCTGGCTGGCCCCGACGTGAACGGGAGGGAATAAACGATGTGGAAACCACTGACCTATACCGATCCCGATTGACCCCAGCAAAACAATTCATGTACGTCGGAATCGGTGAGATGCCATGTACCTGTCGACGGCGACGGTGAATCCAAGCACACAGACGCGAGATATCCCAGTTGAGAGCTCATAGAATAGTCTGATGCTGAGGCGCGTGATTGATGACCAATAGAGATAGTCAGAAATACATCCTAAAACATGCAACATCGACGTTCGGAACACTGTATATCATCGTTAGCGCAGAACCCGAAGAGCTAGCTCACAGTGGAACTTCTAGCAAACAAATCGCTGAGGTAGTTATAGCCACCTGACTTGGCACAATTTCATGCCGGTTCCCCTACTTCGAGCTCCCACTAACCGGTAGGGATAAAAGATACCCCGTGCTAGAGTGTCGACAGAAAGAAAACAAAAACGGACCACGGACCACGGACCCCGCTTCAGCTCCTGTTCCTCCTTTGGCCTAT
Organism: Rugosomyces carneus; assembly: GCA_018221805.1. Classification (NCBI taxonomy): domain Eukaryota; kingdom Fungi; phylum Basidiomycota; class Agaricomycetes; order Agaricales; family Tricholomataceae; genus Rugosomyces; species Rugosomyces carneus. The sequence continues at coordinate 23,865 of JABCKM010009979.1, forward strand.
CAAAATGGAGGCACACAGCGTGTTCTGCATGCCCCGTCTTAAAAAGTTCGAGACTATGTCCTCGACAGCTCTTCAATTCGGGTTGTTCCTCATTTTGGGGTTACCGGTTTCGAGGCATCTGAGCCATGAAAACATGGAAAATTAGCATGAAGAAAACAATGACCAGATATCCTCATTAAGTGCTACAACAGAAGTATGCAGTGCTCGTACGTATGTGTCGACAAGGAAAAGGAGTAGCTTGATGACGTAATTACACTTCGTGATATGTATTCTCTAGAGACAAACGCTACATGCGACTAGAAAGCCTTGTACTCGAGTCACTAACCTCATATATAGGTACTTCGCTAAACACCCAATTGCAATGACCTTTGCTCCCAAAGTTCCTTCAAGATATAACAGGTACCTTGCTCGTGGTACTCCTTTATGTTGTGTCTTGGATCCGCGTTGTATTCAGTGCGTGAGATACACAATATGTTTGCATTCAGCGCTCGACGAGAGAGTGCATTTTGTAATTCAGAGTTGCTGGATACCGGGAATCCCATCAGGTAGCGTCCAAAATACACCCACGGCTCTGCTTCACAGAGGAGTCCGTTCAAGCTCGCTGGAACAAGAAGATGATCCGCCGGGTTGCAGCCTTGGCGCCCGGTGCGTTTGTCGTGCTGAACTTTCCTAACATGAGGATAATAAGTACCAGTCTTAACAAAGAAGGAATATAATGACTCTTCGATTATATCGTTCTCCTTTTTGAGTCGTACAGAACCCACAACCACCCGTGGCTGCCTCCAGTCCTGCTGTGGTTCAGCATGAGGAAATTGCCCACCGAATAATCCCCATGTAGCTGGTGATACTGTGTTTGCGACATTCTTCTCTCTCTCATCCATCTGTGGTTGGTATGGTTGACTCCCACTAGCTGCTGATCCTTCACCCATTGATACCTTTGGACGCTTGTTTGCTATCGGCGGCGATAGTGAGGATGTGCGGCGGCGTTTCTTTGCACCGCTCGGTGTTGTTTGGGCGTACGGCGACTGGGACTCGTCTCGGATCTGTGATAAACCTTGGTTGCTCGGTCCTGCTATCTGCGTCGGTGTTTCCTGTCCACGATTCATAAAGAATGCCGGCTTGTTAGCCCAGCTAGTCATTGAATAATTCAGCCTACTTTGTTCGCAGCTCGAGACGATGCACAAAGTCAGCTCACTTTAATAGTCTAATCAAAACGTAACAATCAACTTTTGCTTTGAGTCCATGGTTCGGTCGGTCAAAGCGCCAATGACAGTTCCCTCCGACTCCGTTTTGCCCATAAACCATATAAGCCACTGTTGGGAGATTTTTGCACTCCGTTTGCTTCACAACTAAGAT
>JABCKM010009980.1:0-22116 GCA_018221805.1 Rugosomyces carneus
GCATTTCCACCAGTTTCTGTCAGTGTGATGGTAAGGTTATGCTCTTCGGATGGGTCCAACTTTGGGGATGCGTAAAACGCTACATTGTAAAGAATGTATGTTTCGTCCGGTACCGCTTTGTACGCCTGGGTGACTCCGTTCAAGCTAAAGTCGGATGTTATCGTTGTAGCGTCGAACCGTGGAATGATGCCAAAAACAGAAACGGACGATCCTAGTGAGTAAGGCCATTTAGAAATTAGCGATAACGTCCTCACTACCCTCAACTTTGAATTTTAGGACTGCATTCGCGCCAGTCACGGTTGTCTGGTGGGTGGTTCCATTGCGTGAGTTGGGATTTGGTGTTGACACCCATTGACCCGTATAAGTGATTGAGGAATCTTTATCATCTATGGAGACAATTCCCATAGTGTGTTCGCGTAGTAGAGACCGCCTTGGAGTTCGATTATAAGTAGAACACTGAAGCCCAAGAGGACAATGAACCAAAAGATCGAGGTCTGAAAGGAGATGATACTAGGAAGTTACAGGCTTTTTATTGGGATGAAGCCCAAAATATGTTTTGTGTGTCAATCATGACAGGCTAGTCACAAGGTACATGTTCTGAACGCTACGAATATGTCAATGCACCTAGGCCTCTTGTTAGTACGTGCCCTGTGACGGTCCTTGTGACCCTTTTCTCTCAGATCTATGCGGTGCATCAGTTGATGCTCCAACAAAATACACAGTAGTATTGCTTGATACCTGTGAGTATAAGTACTAAATTTAGCACCAGAGGATTAATCTTTACCTGGTATTGTGGCAGACCCCCCTTCGACTTTCCTGAATGTTCCTTGCACTTCGATCCAGGTAGCCTTATCGATATATTGTGCCCCAGCCCGGGTTAAAGATTCCCTCAACAACTCATTCATTATGCATCATAATTTTGTCGATCATTTGTTCGTCTTCCGAAATGATGTTGATGCGGACATAACATATAGGTAGGATGTCCAATTGTCGATAATTTAACAATACCGAGGCCGTTCATTAGGCTACAGCCCTTTAGGCGCTTCCGGTAGCGAATCTGTAACCTCCCCCAACATCAAACATGGTGTCTGTTGTATCCTCTAGGCCTTGGCGCACGATGTAGTCGGTTCCTGATGTACGCTGCTCAGGAGGTGTCGTCGACCCATTGACTACCAGTCGCCCGGGAAGGATGACATCCTAGATCCATTGGACGATATTTCTTGCATTGAAGCAAAATGTGACAATCACGAGAATCGCGACGGAGTTTCTATTTGAGTCTTTTTTGCCTGTTCTGGAACCTCGGTTTAGATCGTCAGGGGTAAACGACGTCCAAGCTTCCAATGGTACAGAGACAATGGAGTTGACAAAGCTCAAAATTGGAGATAATGACTGTAGCATGATACAACACAGTACATGCTTCTGAAGATATAGTTGGCATGCCATGGTTTTGCGTTCGAACGCTACTATTTGCTCGGGTGGTTATGTGCAGGTAATACGCAGAACGCAAAGGCCTCAGGTTGACGTCGTTGGCGGTGGCAATCCCGATTAACAATTTTGGTTCTTCCTGTTGCTGTGTCAGAGTAGACATATTATATCCAGTATTTTGACTGGAAAACATGAAACCTCCAGGTATCAGCATTCCGCGGTAAATTTCGTCTCCTAACGAGCGATGGGGATACTTGAGAGGTAAGTCAGCACTTGTGAAAGTATGCTAGCTCTTCTATACATAATGACTAATGGCAGAGCGCTGTACCACCTTGTTCACGCGGCGGTTAGTTGGCGAAGGAATATGATAATAGCAAACTATTACCACATTACGGCCATTACTTCCTCTTCAAGCTCAATCTTCATTTTCATTTTAATTCCGGGGGTGGGGGGATCCGCGACTAGCTGATAATCAACTAGGATATACCGAGGCCAGGAAATCTTGAATGCTGGTGTCTTTTGGCGTTCTTTGTGGCGTATATTAATGATATCTACGTTAAGGCTAGAAATACATGTAGTAATTACAGCAGAGGGCCTAGTTTGTCACGCTTATAACAACGGCGACGCTGGTCTTCGGGCCATCGTTTCGCCAATAACACTCTGGTAGGCTGGAAGCGCCACAGAACGTCCGTCAGAGCTATCGTTCTCGCCACCATTCTGTCTCTCTCTTCCATGCGGTGGATTGGGCAGTGTCTTCTCTCTAGACATTCCACCACGGACAAGGTACCCACTCCTCGGATCAACCCAACCAAAAGGTGGTGAATCTGGTAATGCATCTGGTGGAGGATTAAAATGGGTGGCCGACTCGGACTTGGGGACGTATCGGTAGTAATGGTAAGGTTATGCTCTTCGGATGGATCCAACTCGGGGGATGTGTAAAAATTTCTATCGTAAAGAATGTATGTTTCGTCTGATACCGCTTTGTACGACTGGGTAAATCCGTTCATGCTAAAGTTGGTTACTGTCGTTGTAGCGGCGAACCGTGGAATAATGCCGAAAACAGAAACGGACGATCCTAAGGAGTAAGGGCATTTAGAAATTAGCGATGAGCTATCTTTAGTTCTCACCACCCTCACCTTTGAATTTGAGAACCGCATTCGCGCCAGTCACGGTTGTCTCATGGGTGGTTCCATTGCGTGAGTTGGGATTTGGTTTTGAAAGCCATTGACCCGTATAAGTGATAGAGGAATCTTTATCATCTTTGGAGACGATTCCCATAGTGTGCGGTAAGTGATCGCGTGGTAGAGACTGACTTGAAGTTTGATTTTAAGTAGGATGTCGAAGCCCAAGGAAGACAATGACCTAAACTATTGAGGTTTGAAGGAGATGATACTAGGAAGTTAGTTCCAGGCTTGTTATTGTGGTGAAACCTTAAGTATGTTTTGTGTGTTAATCATGACAGGCTAGTTACAAGGTACCGCTACGGTTATGGAAAAAGAAGGCATTGTTAGAGATATCAAACCGTCCTCCGACACAAGCTTGGCATTGACAAGGAGCGGCTGATATTATATGTTCGCCGTTATCATAATCAACCCACCTGTCGTCAATACTGTGATCGCCTGTGCACTGTGACTCGGGGGGTTGTTCTCACAGCCTGTTCTCTCAGATCTATGCAGTGCATCAACTGATGCTCCAACCCACTGTTTAATACCTGTGAATATATCAATACTAAATTTAGCACTAAAAAGGATGAATCTTTGGCTGGCATTGTGGCACACCTCCCTTCGACTCGCCTGCTTGTACCTTGCACTTCGGTCCGGGTAACCTTATCGATACGTTGTGCCACAATCCCGTAAATATTCCCTCAAGAAATCATTCATTATGATCATAATTCTGTCGATCATCTGCTCGTCTTCCGAAGTGATGCTGATGCGGGCTAACATTGAGTTTGATGTCTCGTTTTGGAAAACATAAAAAGTAGGCTGAACGCTTTCGGACTGGATAATTAGTCTTGAGCCACATTAGAATTGATGAATTGTCGATACTTTAACGATACCCGGGCCCAGGCTACAGCCTTTAGGCGCTTCCGGTAGCGAATCTGAAACCTCTCCACCATCAGACAAGGTGCCTGCTGTGTTCTCTAGGCCTCCCCGCACGGTGTAGTCGGCTCCTGACGTACACCCCTCAGGAGGTACTAGAGATCCCCCTGACTATCAGTTGTCGGGGAGAATGTCATCCTGATGCTATTTCTTGCGGCTTTGAGACATCAATTATGAGAATTGCGATGGGTATCTGGCTAGCACCACTGGCTTCTACAACCTTGATTTTTATCTGGCCTGTTCTGTCGCCTCGATTTAGATTTCCAATGGTGGCCAAACCTACTTGTCCCTAATTGCGCAGAGCTGGTGAAACTGGGGATGCTTGAAGCTCGTCATTGGAGACAAGGGCTAGGTTTTTGCAAGAGTAGTTGGCATAGATTATTTGGGCTGGGATTGGCCTTCTGACACTATTATTGAGTCGAGTAGTTGTGAGGGTCGTACATGCAGGTAATTCGCAGAACGCAAGGGTTCAGGTCAACCGTCGTTAGCGATGACAATAGCTCTGAAGCAATTCCAATGATAGCTGGGATTGCTCTTGGTTCTCCCTTACTTGGACCTATCGTGTTCAGTGTTTGGCTACTGGTCAATGGCGGGATGATAGTCGTGGGAATAAGGGGTGAAAATAAGCTTAAACAGTAAAATTAAATAATATTGATTTGTTTGTTTTGATCACACCGTGAACTTGAATGGAGGATCATCACGCCGACGTCGTCGACCTCACTCTACAGAACGACGACGACGACGACGAACCAAAGCCGGTCATCGTCGAAAACATTACCAACGACGATGCCACCAAGCCTCTTTCTCATCATAAACCCTCATCATCCGCTGCCACTAGCAACCCCGGCGCCAGCACATCTGTAGCAACCGCCAAACCCCGTTCAACCAAAGCCAAGCATCCACGCACGCCTTCGCCCTCACCTCCTCCTCAACATCATGCCCCCCTTCAAACCATCAGACTCGAGATTAAACTTGGTGGCCCGGAGAATTACGCTATTGATGTCGCGGATGTCTCACGCGCCACTGGTCAGCGACTTCCGACGCCCACGAGGACTACCGCTCCAGGTGTGAGTGATAGTGAGGAAGAGGAAGATGTGAAAGGGCCTGATGCTAGTACTAGTGCAGTAGGGAAACCGAAAAAGAGAAAAGTAAGCCCTCGCCTCACGATTCAACCAAATCTTAATCCGTTGCAAACTCCACACAACACTAACTGGTTATTCCACTTCTCAACAGAAAAAGAACCCTGCATACGAGCACTATGATACTTCGGATCCTTTTATCGACGACTCCGAACTAGCCATCGACGAACGCACGTTCTTCGCTCAAACTAAACAAACCGGATTCTACGTTTCCTCCGGAGAAGTTGCTCTACTGAAGGACAAAACACCCAAGAAGCCCAAATCAAGAACTCTCTTGCATCCTTCAGGCCTTGGGACCGAGGTATGGCGGAAAGGACTAGCGACGGGTACGGGGAAGGGTAAAGGTCCCTTATCTGTCGGAGGGCCGCCAAAGAGCGGGAAACAGGATGCGCACCATCTGGACCTCCCCTCTGGCGCTAACGCTGAAGGCATTGGTACTACTACTGGCTCGGAAGACGATGTTAAACATACCGATGGCGATGACGACAGCGGCCCTGTTAGTGCGAGTGCTGGTGGAGGGTTTCCGGCGAATGGGAATGGTTCGGGGTTGGATGCAGAGACAAGGGGGGATGTGTCTGATACGACTCGGGCAGGAGAGAAGAGGAAAAGGTATGTGACTGTTGTGGAAGGTGGTAAGAAGAGGAAGGTCGTCGACGTTGTGAGTCTCACCCTGTCTCATTTGGGTTCCCATTTCAATTTTTGGAGATTGTGATACCTTTTTTTCGAAAGGGAGAGGGAGATTTTGCTTTGTACGACGATATTTTTTTTCATCTTCTTCTCCTGAAGAATTAATATTCTTCTGAACGCGTCCACGAATAGTGATTAAACTTGTCGCGTTCTTTATTTCCTCTTCTTTTCACTGGAAAAATGCGCATTTTATTTCTTACACATGTTTCTCAGCACTCTTTCGACCCCCTATTACAAGAAGAGGTAGAGAGATTACGAGCCGCAATCGCGAAAGGTTCGTAACTCCTCTCGTTTCCCTCCCCCGAACCCCTCCTCACCTACTGTTACCATAAACAGAAAATTGGGACCAAAAGGGCAAATTTCCACCTACCCTCAAGCCTAATTTATCCAAACTCGCCGTCTTGGCTATCAAACTGGATGAATATGACGACCACTTCTTCAACCTGATGCCTACTTTGTTTCCGTATAACAAGTTTACGATGAGCGTGAGTCTCGTGTTCTATATGATTGGCATTTTCTTTTGTCGGAATTTTTTAAATATTATTTTTGGTTTGAAGATATGACAGCTGATGTACACTTTTTGCAGAAACTCATCAAACGCACGGTTTTTCCGGAGCATACGGCGCTCCTCATGGAGAGGCAGGAAGTGATGCTTGCAGAGCTCGCGACACAAGCCAAAGATGGATTCGGAAGGCTTTGTATCAAAAGGTATTGTCTCTCGTTTCTTGGGTGAAACGTCTACGTTAAGTTCCAAAATCAGATCGTTGCGGCGTTTCCAGAAGGTTGGCTTTCATCCGGGCAAATCTCACGGGATGGTGCGTCTTTTGGTGGTCTACGGCCTTCTCGGAAAAAGCGGATATTAATTGTTTTGCTATAGTCAGCGCAATGAAGAAGAGATACGAGAAGGAAGCGATGGAGCAAGAGAATGAACAGGACTTTTAGGAGGGCCAGAATATTGATTCTCTGAACTTTCCACCAACTCTCGCTTCATCGACCGGGTTCCTCATTCGTTATCATTTGTTTGCGATTTTTCTGAATCATTTTTTAAGCTCTAATTTTTTTTATTGGTATTGACTCACTCTCTTTTTCTTTTCCTCTTGGCTGTAATTTTGTACACATAACCATCTCGCTCATAGTATTGCTTTTCTTTTCCCTTTACTCTCCTGACTTCATTATTACCTCTCTCTTATCTGTTTTGTGTCGGTTTTCCCTAATGCTTTGAATAATCATCTAGTATCTTAAATCTGTCTGTCGAACAGCTTTAATCACTGTCATCCCTTAGCCCCAACATTGATGTTAGGAGGCACATACCCAAGTTCTCGTTTTCTCATTTGAGGTGCGACCGCGAGTGGAGAAGTGCCTTAATCACGCATTCTCCCGTAGTGAAAATTATCTTCCTTGCTCGGAGTGGTATTTGATTTTTACACGAAAAAGCGCCGACAACTGCAACCGCGAGCATAAGTTTCAATCGAGGTTGCTTCTCAGAAACGTTCAAGCAATTTAACGATCCTGGTTTCCCCAATGTAATTTATAAAGCCCAACGTGATGATGCAGCGTCTTCTCGTAGCATATCTTGTGACACAAAATATCGGGCAATGGGGCAACGTGGGTTGCTGGAACAAGCTTATCGCCGAGGAACGAGCGCCTATCATGACATAACGGATGTTTTGTTTGATTGTAACTTTTGATTTGTGTGCGGGAAAAAATAGGCATTGTCGCAGAAGGTTCCAAAACACTGGCTGGGAGTTTAGAATCTGGAGGACTACGCTGGGTGTTGCCCGACGGGACCAGATCGTCAACGAGGCGTATGAATGTGCGGTCGCATTTTTCCGGGGCACCAACGATTCACGCTTCATTTTTTACGAGAACCCTGAGCAACTGAATAGCTGGGTGCAGTTCATCAACATCGATCAGATGGTAAAAGTCATACCAAAGCTCACTGCCTAGAGGGCTTTTTTTCCCCTTCTTTTGTCAACTCCTTTCCTTTTTTTTTTCGATCGTTGTTTTTACTCTTGTGTTTGATGCAATTTTTTCTCTCCTTGTAATTATCTGTAGGCTAGTTAGTATCGTCACTTGCTCTTTCGCTGTCTCGTCTGACGTGCATGGATAGACAAAATGTGTATCTTTGAATTATAGGTTAAATACCATTTGCAGCCTGGAATTTGTAGTTTTTGGTGCCATTCTGCTCAACATTACCCGACGAGTGTTAGGCGATTGCATGAAATTAACTATCCACACGATATCCGAAGTCAGACTGCCGCACTTTTTTACAGTCCAGCTTATCCAGCAGGGTCGCACTTGATGAACCGGAGTTTATCGTCCGAAGTTTGATCACGACATTTTTTGATCTCTTCCTAGATCTATAAATCTGATAATGCTTATCGAGAGCAAGTTAAGTTTTGAGTCTCTTTTATATTGCGAATGCGATCTTTCCATAAGGATGTGAGTTGGTCGATGATAAGTGTGAGTGATTTGCATCAAGACAATTACTGTAAAAGTGGGGAACGAAAGACTTGGATGGGAGGGGCAAGCAAAAAGAAGGAAACACTCTCGTTGCAGAGCATAACAGGATAGTGAGGGATGTTCAAATGAAACGACAGAAGTTCAATGCATATGTCAAACGAGGCCAAGGACATAAGGAAACCCATCTGCAACATTAAACAGCTTTGTAAAATTAGTTTCCTGTATGGGGAGACGGAGACGTAGCGCTGGAACTAGCGAACTGAGCCGAACCGGGAGGGAAGTATGCTGCTGAAGAAGGCTGCCACTCAAGACCCCCAGAAGCCGGTCCCGCACCACCGCCCCATAATGAGGCAAGAGGCTGCTGCGGTACATGATGTTGGGTGCTGGGCGAGCCAATAGGCTGAGGAGGCCCGATCGGCCGCTGACCACCAAAGCCAGGCGGGGGAGCAGGTGCACCCCAGGGAGTTCTTTCTCCGACCGTGGTTCTTGGGCTTGCTGGTCCCCATCCATGCCCAACCACACCAGCTCCTGTACCGATAGGTCCGGGTCCGACACCAGTCCCGATAGGCAGAGATGCAGCAGCGTTCCTTCTTCCAGGTGGTGCGATGACGAGCTCGTCGCCCGCGTCGTGTAACGCTGCTGAGCCAAGTGTACCTTTGGGACTTGGAGAACGAACGGGAGAGCTTGAGTTTGAGCTTCCTTCACCGTTGTTGGAGGTGCCTGTACCCGAAACGCTAGGTCGAGCAATGGGTGCAATAATGGGGCGACTGCTAGGTGGGCCGATTGGTCCGGGATCACCCGCAAGAACGGAACCACGACGACCTTGGCCTGGAGCGAGCGATAGTATGGAAGGTGTGGAGGGAGAGGCGGGAAGGGGTGGAGGATTTTTACCCTTAGGCGGTGGACCGATGGGTGAGACAGGAGGACCACGATTACTGAACAAGGAATCGAAGGGAGGACCTCCGGGAGCTGCAAAATTTCGTGGGACGGCGGATGGGGCTAAACCTGGCTGTCCGGAATGTTGCTGTTGGAGACCAGGGCTGCCGTAAGGATACCCCAAGGGTGTAAAGCCTGTCTGAACACGAGGTGAGATCGGAGGATGCATCATGCCTGGAGGCCCTTGATACATGATTTGTGGCTGGCCGTGAGGACCAAGAATGGGGATCGGAGGAGCGATGGGGGTCTGGGGCTGGGATGCAGTTGAACGAGACGGCTGTTGCTGTTGCTGTTGCTGAGTTTGCTGTTGACGAGAGGTTTGAGCGAGAGAGGGTGTCGAGGTAGATGGGGAGATGGGAGATGGCTTGCTGAGAATCTTTTTGGGAGTAGTGCCGTTGATATTTACATGGACTCCAGGAGTTGAACGCTGAGCCGAGGAAGAGGAGCTTGAAGCGACTGCATTGCTCCTGGGGCCACTACGAGACACTGCGGTTTTGCTATTTGCACCCGCAGTTGCTTGAGAGTTGCGCTGTGCAAGTCGGTCGCGTGCTTCTTTCTCTTCCTTTTCTTTTGCGAGCTTCTTCTCTCTTTCCCTTTCGCGTTCCGCCTTCTCCGCCTGTTCTCTTTCCAGCTTATCTTGGCGTGCCTTCTCCGCCTTCTCCTTCTCTACTCGCTCCCGCTCAGCCTTTTCCTCTCTTTCTTTAGCAAGTCGTGCTTCCTTCTCCTCTTTCATACGCTTCTCCTTTTCTTCTCTCTCACGTCTGAGCCTCTCTTCCTTTTCGCGTTTCTTGCGCTCACGCTCAGCCTCGCGCTCCTTTTCCTCCTGTAACCGTTTGCGCTTCTCCTCCTCCTTTCGAGAGCGCTCTTCATCAGCCGCCTTTTTGGCCGCCTCCTTTCGCGCACGGTCTTCTTCACGCTTCTTCTTTGCCTCTTCTTCCTGCTGTGCCTGCTGCGCTTTTTGAGCTGCCTCCTCAGCTGCCTTCTCGGCCGCCTTTGCTGCACGCTCCTCGTCCTTGGCCATTTTCTGCTGCCTATTGAAACCGATTATTGAGTTTGCATGTAGACCGATCGCATGAAGGAAAATTTGAAGCATATAATCTGAGGATAGGCTCACCTCCGCTTGTCCTTTTTCTTTTGATTCTGTGTTTGTTTTTTGGCCTCGCGCTCTTTGCTTAGTTTGTCCTCATCCTCGAGCTCACGTAATAGCTGGAGCTGCCGCTCTTGAGCGACCTTCTCTCGATACGCCTGTAGTACGCGCTGCTCGAACATGCGAGCTGCAAAGATCGAGAACATACGCTTTCCCTCTTCTGACTTCTGCTCTTCTGTCATTGCCTGAACAAATATGTCTCAGAGTTCCGATGTCGAGCATAGGGGATATACCTCTTCCTCCTCGTCATCGTCATCATCGTCATCATCTTCATCTTCATCATCGTCCTCCTCCTCGTCATCGTCGTCGTCGTCATCTTCACCTCGTCTTCGACGGTGAGCTCTTTCCTCTTCTTCATCTTCACTGTCATCTTCTACGTCTCCAGCGGCCTCTTCTTCGCGTTGCATTCGTCGTTCTGCCAGCTGTTCCATCATTTCAAGAAACTTCTGACCATCGTTTTTCAGGAGATCATCTGCAACGGTTAGGATATTACCTGGACCTGCAATTGAGAATATAAAATTGAGAGACAAACACGCTTAGAGATTTGATCACATACCAGTAACGGTTAGGCTGTTCCTGATATTAAACAGCCCATCCGTCGCCTTTGGTACGGTACCATGGATTTGTCCAGTGATTTTCTCATCATCGGGGGAAGCTTGCTGGTCACCTCCCTCTACAGCTGCAACCTTGGTCCCCTTGTTCGCCCGCGGAGCAGTCTGACGTCGTGCCACTTCATCCTCATCATCTTCCGCCTCAATATCGTCGTCCTCGTCGTCCTCTTCTTCCTCTTCTTCATACTCTTCCTCTTCCTCCTCTTCATATTCATCCTCGCCGCCTTCATCGACATCATCATCAAATTCACTCTCCTTTTCATGCGGATGGACGTGTGGACGCGGATGTGGGCGATGGTGACCGTGAAGATGCGCTGGCAACGTCGCCTGAGGTGGCATCGTAATGTTTTTCCGTCCGTTGACCTGTTTTGCCGCCTTCGCGCTTCGTTGAGGTTCAATGTGACCAACCACAACACCATTCTTGTCCAGCTCGACGCTCCCTGGGAAAGGCCCAGGGCCAGGAGGTGGTGGTATGGTCCCGCCGGAAGAGACGTAACGCTGCTGGTAGTTCGCGTACTGTTCTAGCTCTTCATAATAAGCATCGTACAGTACCTCGAGCTCTTCCTCTATTGCGTTTCTGTTAGAGAACCTTGATCAGTATCGATTAGAGCTTTCAAAGATGAGGCTTTAATTCGTACCGTTTTCGACCACATACAGCACAGCCGCAGCTGTGTTTCTGCTGCTCCTTCATTTTTCGTAACACAGTATCTTTCTCGATCTTGACAAGGCTTCGACGTTCTTCCTCACCAAGACCCAACCAAAATTCTTTGATACGTTCACGCTCTTCGATAGAGCTCGTACTCCAAATTTTGTTGGGTTTCGAGGGCGTCCCATTTTGACCTGGAGAACCCGAAGCGGGCAGTTTGCCCTTCAGTGACCCAGAGGCTGTAGACGGCGGTGGCGATGGATGATGATGACTGTGTGTCTGCTGTTGCTGCCCTTGCTGCTGTATCGGGTATGCCAAAGGAGCCTTTGATGCAGCCCTGGCACTTCTCTGCTGCTGCACCTGAGTAGCTGTCTGTTGTGGGTAGGCCATTGGCTTTTTTCCTATAGATACTGAGCTTGGAGGGGGCTGCTGGGCGGTAGCTGTACGATTTGCGGGCATGGCGAACGGGAAACTATGAAAAATATTATGTAAGCAGTCGGATTTACCTGTTTGCGTGGCTGGATTCTGCCAAATAAGACCGCTTGGCAATTGGAATTCGCCTCATTTTTCTTTTCAAACTGGAGAAGAGAAAATGCCTCGTTTAAATCCAAGCAATGTTGAAGTTGAATGCATATTAAATCTCTATCGTGTGGAACAATTTTCTGCATAGAAACTTCTCTCGTTTAAGCTCACGACAACCGCCGCTTCACATGCTGACACTTGCCACATCCACAACATTGTGGGCTGACTAGCGCCGATTTACAGCGCTAAAGTGTCCGAATATCGCGTAAGTATTGCACATGACAGCTCAGCCCAGGGACGTCATCTTCGATGGAATCAGCAGAACTGGACTTCTATCTCGGGCAAACGGTATACACTCATTTTAAAAGGAAAGGCCGACGCATTCACCCCCCGTCTCTCACCTCCCACCATGTCCACTGACAAAGCACGTTTGTCCATAGAAACTGAGAATACTGATCTCAAAGCCGTTCAAGGACTTGAGAGGCTTGGGTACAAACAACAGCTCTCGCGCGTACGCTATGTTATCTCTCTCGTTGTGCTGCCAATACTCATACGTATTCGTTGATAGACCCGAGGGCTTTTCCACATTTTGTTCAGTATGTTGTCTACTGGTTGACTTTCCGACAAAGTTTACCTACCAGTCCAACAGTGACTCTAGGTGCGTGATTTATTCCAACAACATCCCAGGAGCTCATTGATCACAGCTATCATGGCCGTGCGTGAGTATGTATTCTGAGCAGCAGGTGCCTACTACTGGTGTTATCGCTTAGCCCCACCAAAGCATCGTCCACTCGTTTCGTGGATCAATGGATGGCTTTACACTGTTGGTGTTTGGACAGTCAGTTTGTCCGTCACTTTCGTGAGACCAAACAGCCAACACCATTATCTGATTAACGCTAACACACGATAGGGTACTGCACAGCTCATGGTAGCTGGTGCTGCGATATTTCACCCAGAGTGGGTAGCGACCCCATGGCAGACCTGTGAGCTAGCCTCATGCTCGCTCCATAAGCGATTTCTTACCTGATGTTTTCCCCATTTATCGCCTTTGTCCGCATAAAGACCTTATCTTCGTTGCCGTTACAGTATTCGTCAGTATCTTCGTCATATTCTTCAACAAGTTACTCCCGACAATTGATGTGCGCCTGATGCTTGTTATTCTGACTTGAACGCCTTGACGTAGCAGCCTGGTGCAGGTCATTTGCGCGATATGGACGCTTCTCGGAATCATCAGTACGTCCCTCTCTAATAGTGGAGTGGTCATCTCTCGCTTCCACCTGCTGAAAAGATCCGTTGACTGATGTGATCGGACGATAGTTATCTTGATCGGGTTCTCTACAAAAGCTGCTGCGGGCCGCCGCTCTGCTGCGTTCGCGCTAGGTCACTTTGATGCTTCTGCATCAGGTTGGACACCAGGTTGGACGTTCTTCATTGGATTATTGCCTGTACGTAAATTCTCGGCTCGTGTCTTCAGCGAGACCTCCGCTTCGATAGGCATGCTCAACTCTTCATAGTCAGGTATGCCGTTGAAGCCTCGCCTTCGTCAGCCTGACCGTACTGATCGTGCTATCGTAGCGTATACGTATTCTGCCCTCGGAATGAGTAAGTACTCTCTTCGCGATTAACCTCTTATCCATCATTCTATCTACTTTGCCAGTTACTAGCATGGCCGAAGAAGTCCATAACCCCGCTGTACAAGTACCCCAAGCCATCGCTTGGTCCATTCCTATTGGCGCAATCAGCGGCCTCGTGTTCCTTCTTCCAATCGTATTCACACTTCCTGATATTGAAACACTTCTTGCTGGTAAGTTTCATCACCTTTGTTGGCGGCATATCTGACCAAGTCGATCATCAGTACCTGGTGGACAGCCGATCGGTGTGATGTTCACGCTTATTATGGGATCACGTTCTGGCGGATTTGGTATGGTAAGTTTAGCCTCATGCTAATCTCGTGTCGCTCATGCAACCCTCCCTCGGATCAGTGGTTCATAAGTGAGTCTTCAAAAATGGAGTTTTCTTTTTTACCCTTACGTCCTGGAAAGTATTCGGCATCGGCATGTTTTGCGCAATATCAATCTGTTGCGCCGCTTCCCGTGCTACTTGGAGTTTTGCAAGAGATAAAGCGATACCTTTCCATGAGACCTTTGCTCACATCGCCCACTCCAACGGAGACGCGCCAGACCCTTCAGCTGTTCCGATCAACGCGCACCTTCTGTCGACGACTGTCCAGCTTCTTCTTGGACTGATCTATCTCGGCTCTAGCGCTGCATTCAACGCCTTTGTCGGAGTCGCTGTCATTTGTCTCGGTGCTAGCTATGCCATGCCCATTGGGATTCTCTTGTTCAACGGTAATGGGAGGAAAGAAGTAGAAGGAGCGCCTTATTCCCTGGGAAAATGGGGTCGGGGAATTAATGCTATTGCGTTGTTATGGGTCATGTTCGAGATTATATTATTCTCCATGCCGGCGGTTATACCAGTCACTCCGGTCACAACAAGTACGACGCTCCAAAAAGAAAAGAATTTGAATGACAGCGATCGCTGACTGTGACACTCTATAGACTACGCAAGCGTGGTTTTCGTTGGGTTTGCGTTCATTAGTGCAGGGTGGTACTTGATCAGTACGTTGCGTACATGTTCTATTGAATCGAGTGACGTACTGATGTGCCTTGGCAGATGGACGTTACCATTATACCGGGCCTCCATTGCCAAATGACATTGAAGAGGAAGTTGTAGAGGAGAAAGTCTCCCCGTAATTCTTTTTTTAGCTGCACGGTGTTGGAGATGGCGAGGGTGGTCGCAGCCTACAATGCTATTACAAAGTGACTTTCTAGCTACTCGGGATGTCACAGGCGGAAGTTTAACGATAACTCGCCAATTGTTTGGATCGTAGGAGCCTATTCCTTTGACACCTGGTGTGCACAAATACAAATCATTTCGTTTGTTGCAAGTAACCTACACCAGGACACTATAAAACCAGATAGCCAAGTGTTCGGAGCCGTCTTAGAGGGATTGAAACAAGCGCAGTGCTTCCATCTGAGCATGCCGTAGGTTATGCTCAAGCACGTAGATCGGAGCTTATTGCAAGTCGTCGATAAACATAAAACAACCGTGTGAACCTTAAATTTCGTACCACATCCGTGCTTATACAGTAATTTGTCCGACGCACCCAGAGCTGGTTAAGTATATTAGCCTGGCACACTCCGAGAGTTTAAAACATGTCGTAATTCAATCGGATTTTTCCAGCAACAGTGTCGATAATAATCAACATGAGGCTCGGAACTTGAAGCTGCCAAGTGAGTCTGGAATGAAAGCCTTTAGCCTTGAAAATTCCACAAGCGAATAGAATTTAAATTTCCTCATCTGCAACCTTGTCCATATAGGAACGCATTAATGTATGCTCATTTTTACAATAACAGCAACGTTTGATCTACCACGAAACGTTTGAGCTAGTGTCGTAATCTGTCAATGATAAGTTCGTAATAGTTAAATTCGAGTACTCAAAGACTAAAAGGGGTCAGCTATATCCTCATGTTTTGAAGACTCCTACCTCGTTTTGCATGAGCCCCTGTTATCTTTTCTTTTCAATCAAATCACTAACAGCCAGTTATCGTGATTATTGCCTGATATGGTCCCCCAGTCTCACCTCAGTGCCCAGTATTTTCCAACCCATCGCGCTTGTTAAAACCTGCGGTACCTACAGATCAAAAAGCTCCGAGGCTCGGCACCGTGTATCACAAAAATCGGCGGGTCATCGGGTATCCCGCTGGCCTACATAGTTTTCCCGTTCCTTGTATCCGGCTGATCAGTGAATCTCCTAGTTTTTGTAGCTCCATTTACCTCTTGCGTTGTCCCACATTCCTGTCGCTAGTGGCAGTGATAAATGTCTCATGATCACCCTCGTTGGCCTGTCAATGACCATCATAGAAAATGATGATGGTCGGAAGGAGCGTGCTACGGTGCCGTTTTCATGATGGGTTTTCCAGCGTGCTGGGATGTCGTCCTGACGAGAGTTGAGAGCTTCACTTGCAAGTTTTTTTGGCGATGTTGATGGTGTCAAATTTTGTGAAAGGGGTGGTATTCCTTGAAACACCCCGTGACGACTACAGTAGCTATTGGAGTTCATTTGGATCGAATGATTATATTTGTTGGGAAAACGTCTTGCTGGGCGTACGTCAAAATTCCAGTGATTGCCAATGGAGTGGCACACGAAGATCCGCAATGCAATTGAAACTCCAAGACCATATTAGCACCTGGACCCTCCACGAAAACCTTGTTGGGTTTAATTACTATTATTTTTCATAGGAATCAGAACAAACGTCACCTTTGTTCTCATATATACTTAGCCTAGTTCATACACGCTCAGGTTTCATGAGACAAGCACCATGAAAATATGTCCTGATCAGGTAATGAGGCCTGGGGCCTGTGGTCTCGGGCGGATTCATCTCAAGTATATCTAAGGTAATGAGTTGACTGATGTTCATTTCCCCTACCTGGGGGCGTAGCTGTTGCATGAGATGAAGGGCATTTTCCAGCGGCATTCTGTCCTTTTACCGCCTAAGGTTGGATGATAAGAGGATACCAAAAATAAGAGATCGTCGGAGCCCGAACATCAAAAGGAGTATAGCTTGAGTACCTCGAGCCTATTTAGTCTAGAGAAGCAGGCCTAAGCGGGTAGTGATGACCACGGGTAACTCATGGACGAGAAAAAGCGGTGGCAGGTGAGAGGAAGATCAACGGGATTATTCGGCAGGAATGTTGGAAGAGTGATCCTAGAAGGAGCTCCGACTGTAGCTCCTTCATCTCGTGAATGAGAAACAGTTACCAGATCCAGTACCCAGTCGTTGATACGTGGAGGGTTCATTGGTTTTTCGTCTCGGGTTATAATTGTAACGAGTTCGAAGGCTAAAAATAATGGTGAGATATCGAATTATCGATGAAGCGTTCGTCCAGTGAGAAAAATATGGGCTTGGCCTGAAAAGATTTGATGTATTTGACTGGTGCCGATATGAGCATCTATGATGTTGGAGCATGTATTCCTCATGGGCTATCATACTTACAGTAACGGGACAAGCCCAGCGCCCAATGTCGGATGGGATTTGCCGGGAACCTCGTCTCGTCTTTAATAAATACAAGAGCAGTGCGGCCGAAGAGATCCAAAGAATTTTGGCGTGGGCATGTGGAGATTAATCTATTTGAAGGCTCTTGTGAACTATAGATTAACTTTTGGGGTGCTCTGTGCTTAAGTTTATGGTGACTTCGACAAGATAGATATGGTTAACGCTGGGTATCACCGAGTCATCGCCATCTGTGCACCATAAACCAGGAAGAGGCCGTGGAATGACATGAGTTGGGAAATTTCGATGGGGATAACCCAGGAGATTGGGAACAGGGCACCGTGGGAATGTCCCAGCAACTGGGGTCAAGCCCTCTTGCCCAGCGGTGCTGACTGACTTAAACATCGACCGTTACGTCCTCGCCACCGCAAGCCCCGTTCACAAGGCATGGCTGCCCCCTCAACAAGCGCTGGTCCTTCAAGTATATCTGGCCCAGCCAATAGCTATGCCTTGCACCGTGACAGACTGTAAGTATTCCCCACCATCGCACCGATTCCACGGCGTCGGGTCCGTCATCACGCCCTCCCCCCCAACCATCTTTATTCATATATTCATCGCTTTCTCATATTCTCTTCCAAACGTACCGCTCTCCTCTTCCTTCGCTATGCTGATAACAGTTTCTCGCAGGGAGTATCATCTTACTGTCCGTCAAGAGCCAAAACAGGCTCGTATGTGCGGGGTTGGCGGAAAAGCAGACCGTCGTCCCATCGACCCTCCCCCCATCGTTCAACTGCGTGTCGTTGACCCAGCGGCACCCCCTCACAGAGCCGATGTCCTAAGAAACCCATCTACACCACCTGGCAGGAGGAGAAGAGATAGCGAAATGAGCGATGACAGAACCGCAAGTCCTGGTACTCCAGTACGCGATCGAGACAAAGACAAGGACAGGGACAGGGATAGGTATGTTACTTTACCCCATTTTTCGCTCTCCATTCCAGCTTCTTCACCCTGACGGCTAACTTTGCCGTTTCTTACTAAGGCAATACGAACCATCGACATCACATCGTAATCGGTCACCCCCACCGCGCGAGAGGGATGATGAACCTCCTTCCGACCTTGCTGGTTATGCACAGTCTTTCCTCCAAAACCCTTACTATTTCATGTTTGCGAGCTTGGCAAAGCCGGATGACGATAAAGAGCTCCATTGGCTAAAAGTAGGTTATTTTATGTGTCATTTTTCCTCGTGATTGCACCCTGTCCTCGTCAAACGAAGTTTCTTGCAGTTTTAACTGACAAAAATGTCATTTTTAGGATGGGCGTACGCGGTGTACTACAGGTTCTGTAGTCTCATCATTGTACCACCTCAAAGACCCACAGAATGGCAATGAAGGTGCGTTAAAGCTTGACAGCCCTTTTCTCTCTCTCCACATGTTTATGTCCATCCACGTGAAACTTTTGGGCTTACGGCCACCTTTTCTACGCGCATCTTGATTCTTCCTATTTTTCCTATTCTTCCCAAGTTCTCGGTGTTGATACTCCATATTTGTAGACGCCGGCTTCTTTGTATTCCCGGATCTCAGCGTTCGTACCGAAGGGAGCTACCGCCTCAAGCTTAGCCTATTCGAAGTTGTTGGGTCAGTTTCGCTCAGTTGTCGGCTTAACGGGGGCGTAATACTCACTCTTACATCCCATTCAGCAACAATGTCCGGCATTGCAAATCCATCTATTCGGCACCGTTCTATGTCTACACTGCGAAGAAGTTTCCGGGCATGGAAGAATCAACGCCGCTATCTTGTTCTCTCGCAGACCAAGGCATAAAAATCCGGATCCGGAAGGACATCCGTGTACGTAAGCGGCCCCTTCAGGCTATAGACCATCCCGCGCTCCCACCCTATACTAGTACCAGTGCGGCGGGAGCTGGGTTTGGCGGTGGTGACCAGCAACAGCCGCGCGATAAGGACAGAGCTCGCGATCGAGAGAAAGATAAGGAAAGGGAAAGGGAAAAAGACAGGGACCGTGGAAAGGACAAGGACGATGACGAGGATATGGACGACGAAGACGATGAGGATGAAGATGACTCTATGGATGGGACGAGGTCGAAACCAACACGGAGAAGCACGCGCGGAAGAGAAAAGGAGAAGCGACACGACCGTGGACGGGATAGGGACAGGGATCGAGACAAAGGCAGGGACCGAGATCGTGACCGCGACCGTTCGGATTGGCTCACGCGCTTGGTCAGGGACAGCAGACTATCCCACCCCCTCCACCTTCGGGACAAGAGATGATAGGTAATGTTGGCATGGGCATGTACGACGGACGACAACAACAACCTCAGCAAGGGGCCT
Organism: Rugosomyces carneus; assembly: GCA_018221805.1. Taxonomy (NCBI): domain Eukaryota; kingdom Fungi; phylum Basidiomycota; class Agaricomycetes; order Agaricales; family Tricholomataceae; genus Rugosomyces; species Rugosomyces carneus. The sequence goes on from JABCKM010009980.1 coordinate 19,075, forward strand.
ATCCAGCGTACGATCATCAGCAACAACAGTATACGTATCAGGGCCAACCTCAACAACCTCAGTCGCAAATGCAGCACCAGCCTCAAGGTCAGCCACAACCGCTGACACCTGGGTCACAGATGCCCATCCATATGGCTCCAGGGCCAGCTCCTATTCACGCTCCTCCTCACTACTCTCCCTATGGTCCACATACTTCGAGTCACCAGCCATGGCAGCCTCAGCCAAACCCGCAACAGCAGCAACCACCACCTCCTCAGCAACACGTCTATGATTCGTATAGCCAGTACGCTATGCCCCCGCCTCCACTTCCGCATCAACACCCTCCACCTCCTCCACCTCATCACATGCAACAACAACAACAGGTTCATCCGCACTACGCTCAGCCTCTCCCTCCGCCACCGCACCATATGCAGATGCAAATGGGGATGCAGCCTCCGATGGCCCAGCAGCAACACCTTCATCATCCACATCCTCCCCCTCGGTACGACTATCCCTACCCACCTCACCCTCCGCCCCATCAGTACCCTATGTACTATGATCCCCAACAACAACATCAGGGTGTACCCACGTACCCACCAGTAATGACTCCTGGGGCTAGTGCACCTGTCGGCCCTACTCCAATAGGTCCGACTCCGGTCAATCCTGGCGGAGGTGGAGCGGGAGGAGAGAGCGGAACACCTACTCCGACACCTACGAATACCGCCAACGCGGGGAATGGTGCTAGCGGCGGGGCAGGGACGCCTACACCTGGTGCGAGTGCGGGTGCAGGAGGACCAGCATCGGCTTCGCCTCCTGCGGGGACTGCCGCTGCAGCAGCGTACCCCGACTACGCGACTGGACCAGCCGCACCACCTACTGGTGGTGCTTATCCTCCACGAGCCTCTTCACCCCTTCGAGGTGGCTACGCTCCTGGGCCCTACTACAATCCTCATGGGCATCATCCCCCGCCACCTCAACATCATCATCCGCCTCAGCCACAGATGTATCAAGTCCTGGGGACCGAATCCAGCTCGCACCGCTTCGGGGTGGAGAGGGTATGTCTAGCGGCGTTGGTGGTGCTGGTGGAGTCTCTCCGGGGAACTACCCTGTTATCCAGATTAGGAGCAGCAGTAAGGATACGTATCGTGGAGGTCAAATCACTTCTGGGCTGCGGGATGAGAGGAGAGATGAGTGGGAAAGAGATAACAGAGGTGATAGGGACAGAGACCGTGACAGGGATTATAGAAGGGGTCGAGATGGCAGTCTTGGGAGAGAGCGGGAAAGAGACAGAGAGGCAAAGGAGAGAGAGAACGAGAGGGACAAAGAGCGTGATCGCGAGAGGGGGGAGAGAGGTAGGGAGAGGGAGAGGAAGGAGAAAGGAAAGAAGAACCCATTGAGTATTGGGAGCATCATTTCAGATGAATCAGGGTAAAAATTGCCCTTTCTTATGTTGGGAACGCCGTACCCGGTTTCGGGGTTCCCTTTTGACGATAACAAAAATGCTTTCGCTTTGGAAAAAAAAAACTTTCAAAAGACATAGCCTCTTTCTCCTGCTTTCCACCATCGTTCGTTTGCAATGTATTAACCAACTGATACCAAACACTAACAACATTTGCTACTATCCTGTCGTTTTTTTGCTTATTGCTCGATTGTTAAATTCCTTTGTAAAATTCTCCAATTTGCTGTACTAAATATAACTACAGTGACTGCCATATGTGTGTGTGTGAATATTTTGATCTACTGATGCGCTCGGCCTTTCCTTTCTACCTTCAACAGCAGTGGAGGCGAGAATTTTTCGTTCTGCCGTAACTGATACAACTCAGCTGCCCGTTTCATGTGGTACCAGCGCTACAATAGGCCCCCGAAAGTCCTCAAGCCTTGGATGCCCTCTACCTTTCATAACACTTCTACAACTCTCGGCATACGCTCAGGCGCTTTCTTGAGCTCTAATAGATTTTGCTGAGTTTTGCTGCCCATTATAACCAAATCCGGTATGGGAACTGTCGTCACGTACTGGGTTTGAGTACAAATCCACGTCGGTGGAACAGCGTCGATTTGAGCATAGGCCACTGTAAAATTCAAAGGTGACACTGGAACAAAAGCGTAAACTCAAATTATTTATTCCATCGCATAAGCTCGTCTGTTTCTGTGTTCGGCACTCTCCAACAATTTGTCGCACTTGCGCTGACGTCCTCTTACATTGTAGACGAATCCGCTGCCTCCACTTTCAAAGGAACATCTCGAGATAACACCCTTGGAAAACAGCTGTTTTACACACCTCCATCACACCCCCTCCTCAAGAGACTTCCCAAGCCAATTCTCCTACAACAGCAACTTTTCAATCTTCCAACCCATCTGCGTCGTCGCTTGCGCAACAGACGCTCTCCATCCTAACAACTCCCTCTCCAGCCGTATCAAATAACTCAATCATCATTATTCAACCACACAACAATGGGTCCGGGGCTTCACCCGCGAACAACACTGTCATAGGTTCCACCATAACTACACCATAACTACGTCAACCATAGCAACCTAGTTAGAGTCACAAACCAACGCTGCTGGCCACCTATCTAATAGCGCAATAATAGGCATTGCCGCTGGAAGCGCTACGGCCGGACTCCTACTCGCTATCCTCGTCATTGTAACATTCTGCATCTGCGACGGCGAAAAAACAAATTCGGCGATCGCCCACCAAGCCATCGGATAACTGCTTTCCCCCCTAGTGCCCGCTCTCGAGAGGTTACTAGCATGACCGAGCTTATAACACCTACGTTAGACGTGACGTCCGAGTGGCGCGACTCAGGCCGCATATGTGGTTCGTAGTGGACGACCCAAAGATAAGACTATCCGTATAGCTGATGAAGGACATCGTCATTTTGCGCAAGGTAGTAACGGTATCGTGTCTGAAGACAAATCATTACCGCCAACCTACCAAAGTGTTGTGGGGGACGGAGGCCACCAAAACCCTCAGTTGGCAAAAGTGCGGTAGACTTAGAATTTGGCCGACTCCGTCCATGACGCTCTGTGAATCTGTGATTAACAAAGTGTGAGTATCCTGCATTC
>JABCKM010009982.1:0-15852 GCA_018221805.1 Rugosomyces carneus
ACATGAGGGGAACGACAAGTCTCGCGGCTAGATTACTGCCATACAAACAGTACTCCCATCTTGGGAACCTGCCAGACGAGACGCAAGCCTGCCTTATGTGCCGAGATACAAACTCACCACATTCACAAGTAAATGCTCAAGGGTTGCCATACTTGGCGGAAACTCTCGACATAATCCATTCGTCCAAGGATACCAGTCCGACGGCTAGTTGGTGCGCGAATGATTGATTGCGGTCGAGCGCATTGTTCGAAAGTCGTCCAATTGCCTCAGATGAGAGCGATCCCGTCGCCTGAATGTTGATATCAGTCACGATCTCTCGTCGAGGTGTCCATGTGTGGGCTGGTTAATCAAATTTGATGAGGTGAAACGGGATCGGGTAGCGTGACCGCTTTTTCCCACAGGGCCACAGGCAAGCCGCTGACCCCGTTCTTTCTCTCGGCGACGACGACAACAGCGAGATGGCTTTCTTACTACTGCAGAAAGCACTCACACCTTCTGTAATTGCAGATTCATACCCTTTAACAACCGTTTACAGTGACATCGACTGACAGTAAGTGCTCGCTTGTTTGAGTCATTCAATAACGCATCTATCATCAACTCTCGTGTAGCTACAACGTAAGTAAAACTAATTCAATCTTACATTCTCTACTCACTCAAATGTTTTCAGTTCCAACACATTGTCCTCATCTCCTTCGCCTTCGCCTTCTCCACCAACTTCATCACCACCCTCATCACCACCCCCACCATCTTCAAGCTCTTCTAGCTCATCATCTTCTTTGTCATCACCGTCAACTCCGAGCTCTATTAGTACCTCTTCAAGCTCCTCTTCGTCCTCTCCCACTACCTCAACCCCGACTATGACCGAGGCCCCGCCTACCACCCCATCAACAACCTCACAGCCAACCATCGCCCAGACATCGATATCTGATGGCCGCCCTGCAACCCCAACCCCCATCTCTGTCGTGTCTGCAACACTACCCCCAACCGGCTCTCTCGGTGCCTCCCGAGGCAAAATAATGGGTAAGCCCATATCAATTTCTTTTCTCAGACACCCGCAAAACTCATCGTCTTCCTCCCCATCAGGTTCTTCAACAACAAAGGTGCCGTAGCCGGCGTATTTACCGTCGTCGGTCTCATCGGCTTAGCCATCATCATCGCCATCATCACCAACATCATTTGCCGTCGTCGCGCTAAGCGTTTCGATCAGGAAATCGAAGAAGCCGCCGCCGCTCCAGCTCCCATCTTCTTAGACGACGAAGACGACGACCAACTATACCGCACAAACCAACACATTTACGGTGGAGGTAGCGGAGGTGGAGGCCTCGATCCCACAGGATATACCAGCACAGAACAATACTCCGACGCCTCTTCTCACGGTACCTATGGTCAACCAGCCCTCAGCGTCGGAAATGGCAGCGGAGCCAAGCCTTACAACACGATATAGCTTGGACCAGGGCCTGGCGAGATTTATAACCCCTACGGTGCAGTGGCCACTGGCGCTGCAGCTGGAGCGGCTGGTGTAGGTGTCACAAGAGCTGGAAGCACTCATGACGATGGTGCACCAGATTTGCATGAGTGGTACTGACAAGGAGGATCTGGTTGCGGTCACGGCATGATCAACTTACTTCAGCTATTCTGGCTCTCTGGTGGTGCGACACTACTGACAGCCTCGTTGCAGTATATAAGACTTAGCGAAAATATGTTTTAATCTGTCTTTTAGTATACAGAAGAGCAATTACCACGCACGAATGATATAATATATATCACCTACAAGTTCAGCAAAAGTCCTATATAATTCGACATATTTGATATACATGCTCTATCCAATGTACATAAACAGAAGCACACTAGTTTTGGCCTGAGTATGCTAAGACCACACGGCGGCCACCTTCAGGGCCACGACCATGGAACCCAAGTGAATTGTCAGGATTTTGGGACGCATTATAAAGAATTATCTCAGGTCCCAGGATGCAAACGCCGTGATCATGTATTGTCCTGACAATATCCATATCACCAGTCGTGCTCCGTCGGTAACAGACCCCAACGTCGCGGCGGCCAAAAGCTCGAAGGAAAAAGCCGTACGCAAAGACCTTACGGCTGGGGTCGTCGACACAATCAGCACCTGCTCTCAATGGTGTATTGCTGTCCGTAACCTGCATAGCAATTTCGCGTATGCAAGTACTATATCTGTAATATAAAAGGCTTCAGCCGAGTAGATCAATTCAAAGCGGGGTGCTAGAAGCATACGATACGTTGTCTTGTGCTCGCTTTTGAAGTGAGTTTTCTGGTATCACCCCCTGGCGTGTATCAGGAAGTCTAATATTGACCGCAGTCCTAGTAGCGACTAAGGGCGAAACGGGCGTAGCAATGGATGATAGCGATAACATGGGAGCAAGCAAAAAAAGTGAAAGATGCATGTGTAAGGTGCTATGACTCGGAATGTGGATAGTAGAAGGCACTGTGATAGACCGGCTATGCGGTAATATGTCCTTGTGGCTCCTGTTTTATATGAGCCACTACGCTCGTTCTGAAGTGGACTAGTACTGTTGTCATCATATAATATTATCAAACTTTGATATGTGGAATCATCAAAAAAGTTTCCGCTCACATTCCGTCCCCGTACGCCGTCAAGCATATTTTTCTCGAGGTTCCCCTGCCCGTGCTCCCAAAACAGCTAGTTTCCAACAATCGACCGGATGGTGTTGAAGGGGATGCACGTAAGATCGGGCCGCCGATATCAGGGATTGATATTACGCAATATTATTGTTCCTACCAAGAGGATTGCTCTATCATGAGTGCGTTGGTTGGATCTCCGTAGTGAAAGTCAATTGAGCCACATGAGGAGGTGAGTACTCGCCGTGAAAGTTGGATATGAGATACGAAGGGAGGTGGTTCAAATACTTTGAACCAGCCTATACTAAATACGAAAGTTAGGAGGGATTCTGTCGCTGACTTGACGGTTAGATACATCATGATATCAGTTTAGGTAATCACTCTATCACTCTCTACTGTTGCATAGTGGCGGCATCAAGAACGACATACACTGATACAGTAAGGCCCATACAGTAATATCCTATTATTTGAAAAGACTTAAAAATCGGTTGCAGCTGATAAAGCGCCACCATATACACAGATTGGCACAAGACCCCACGGATACTACCCATCCAACAACATCAAAACACCAGCATGTTGCGATCCGCTGGGTGCCGCTAAGCATATCAGACAATCTAGAAATCTGTGATATATATTTCAACTCCCTGCTAATTTGTCTGACCCACTCTTATCCCTCTGTCCACGAAAGCTGGTCTTTTGTATACATTTTTACTTCTCACGACTTAAACTGGCGTTAATACTCCAGCCATGCGCATTTCACTCGTCGTTCTTACTGTGCTAGGCTACAAACTAAGCATTGTATCTGCCCGGCCTGTCCAGACAGCAGAGGATGTAGAGGATGAAAGAGAAAATCCGTGGCCAGCTAGTAGACCTGGGGACGTTGCGCGGGTCCAGGATTCGAATCCCCAGCCTAATTGGCGTCACGTATATTTGCTTCCCGGTTATCACGTCCCAGAGGCACACTTATCTCAGCCAGATCATCAATCTGGTAACGAAGATGCGCCCTTGCCTGAAATACAAGGATCGGGGAGCTCCCAAAATCTTGCCGTTAGGGTTGAGAACGAATGGGTTCGAAAACCTGTGATACACTCTTATTTTTGCTGCGCAAGACCACATCTCTCAATTTTGTTTTTAGTCAGGATCCAAGCGAGGATACACGGCAGCATTGATGCAGAACCGATACGCGTGTCTGAACTGCTATGGTATTATCCAACAATCTTTGCAGCGCCGGTCTCATGAGATTTCTGGCATAGATGGCAAAATCCAGTGTAATCTCGTCAGACCATCATGCTCTAATTGCTTGGCATCACAGGGAGGAACTGGACACTGCGCGTATCCCGATGAGTATGTTCCATGCACTATTTCCCCCATAGCCCATTGGTTCTCATGCTTTAATACAGACAAGAACAAAAAAGGCGAGTAGAAAACATGCGAATAGGGACGGAGGCCGAGGGAAAAAAAGGGTAGACCCGGGAATAAGCAGAACGAACAGATGCGGGATCATGAGACCGCGAGGTCACCGTGATCGTGTGTCCATCCCCTCGTCTACGTACGGTTTATTATCCTAATACTGCTACCGGTGCTACAGAGTTGCGTCCGTTGATCGGTCATCGAGCCTCAGCCTGAGTTGTTCTATAATCAGATATAACTCGGCACAGTTAGTAAGAATGAATAACATGAATTATAGTACTTAATACCAGCGGTCTACGAGAAAGTCGTCCAGTACGACACAAAGCCATCGACAGCACCTTTTCCAAACAGGGTACGGCAGGCGTCAGCGAAAAGAAGCCCACCCTAGCGTCTTCCTGATCGCAATAATTCTGCACTTGCCACTGAAAAACTAAAAGGATACGGAGGCGTGCTCGGTTGCTGGTATGTGCTTACAAAAGGTAGCATGGTAGAGCGTTGTGAAGGAACGGTCTCCGGATGTTCCAAAGAGCCCGACGAGTAGAAGCTTCATTTGATCTCGCACAAGGAGAGCCTACAAGTTCTCAGTAAAACCTCTACCCAATGTTACCTCGCGAAAGGTGGACGCACATTAGGAACGGCATACGTATTACGCATGCCCAACACTCATAATCTATGGAGATACGCCTAGCTGGCGACGCTGCAAACGATTTGGACAGGAGAGGCAGACCTAAGCTTTTTGCCGTCGGACGACGAGCCACTAAACTCAGGGCTTGAGCTTTTCGAACGAGATCGGTCAACTTGTTCCTCGACCCCTCATGTGCGACCGTTGTGATCCACGAGCACCCTCCATCGTCCTCTTAGCCTTCAGATGAACAAAGTCGGTTTTGAACAGACAAGATCTGCTGAGACTTCTAAAACGATGTCAAGTAGTCGCTTTATATGTGCCAAATATGTGCCGGATGCTCGACAGACGGAGGATCTGTAGAAAGCATCAATAACTCCGACAGCGCCAAAGTCAGTGATGCAATTCCGACCGTTTGATAAGAACTTTCAGGCTGAAGAATCGATATCCCTCTAATATGTCCGTGCTAAAGCTTGAACGAGGATACTAAGATCGCACTGGACGACCCGTAACACTTATAGAGTAGTATCGCTCCCGGGATGGTGTTTCAACATGAGTGAGTGGGAGAATCTCGTGGATTGCGTGATTGTCGTTGCCAATTCGACTACGGGCGGTAAGCTGTCCTCGGAACTAGGCGACCTGGGCGCCTCGCCTGACGTCAAGTGTAGTACTACGCTGTCGATGGCTATTAAGGTTGGTGTTGTTAAAAAAAGTTTGGGCCAAAGATAAAATAGTGAGAAAGAGCGTACTTTTAGCAAGTCCCAAAGCCGATAAGAATAATACAAGAGGATTGGGAGGCTTGAATGGCTGGATTTCGTTGAAGGGCTATTCCAGGCACAGGATCAAGTGTGATGTGACAGATGTGACGCGGGCATTTGACTCCTGTGAAACTCTTTGTTTGCCGGCCGTCGTCCAGGCCCTTCTTTCACACACTCTCTCCATCCTCCTTCTCATCCTCCATACTTTCTCCTCCTTCCTAACCATCCATTTTTACGGTTCTGTACCGCTGGTTTTACGGAAAGCAAACGACATAACGACCTAAACATTCGGCGGGGTCCGCAGCTTGTTCCCCACATCTCGTTACTACCCCACATCCGAGTTGCGTACAGGCAGAGGCATGCCTTCATTTGTGGCGAAAGGCAAAGCTAGAGCGCGCGATATAGCTGAACAGGAAGGGCCAGGCGGCCCCGAGGGCATCGTTCTGCCACTACAGGTCGCCGGTTCCGGGATATACGACATGTCCGTTCCGTTCTTCCTCTATCCATGCTCGTCTAGCTAACCACCTTCTAGTGCGTACACTTTACAGGTCAGCGTTGGGTCTAGCGATCAAAAGGTATTTCTCCAGGTTGACACTGGCTCATCTGACCTCGTATGTCCATTTCTTCACGTTTGTTATTCGGTTCAATCTAAAAAATTTCAAATCATTCAGTGGATCAGTTCAACCTCATGTTCAACGTCTATTTGTGGACAAACAGACGGTCACGTCTATGATCCAAGTGGCTCAACGAGTACCGGACTAGATTTCAACATCACGTACATTTCGGGTCGCGTCCTAGGCCCCATCGTATGGGACAAATTCACTGTTGGAGGCTATGGTATCGAGAATCAGGCTTTAGGTGTGTAAACTACCCCTTTCAGGCCCCTCGCGTTATCTGATCTCCGCAACCCATAGCTGCAGCAAACGATGTCCAATCAGAACCCCTCTCGCCCCTTTTCAGCGGCATTCTCGGCCTCTCACTACCCCTCAACAGTATCATCGCGCAAAGCATACCCCCAGTGACCTCGAATAGTCCCGACGGTGCCGCCTGGGCGTCCAACTTATTCTCAATAACCCCCGTCACCTCCGCACCTTCGTCTCGTTTCCTCTCACTTTCCCTCTCTCGCCCAGGTTCCTCAACCGTCCCTTCATTGCTCGGTATCGGCCGGCATCCCTCATTCGTAACAAACTCCCATAACATATCAAACGTGCGGTACTCTACCTTGGTGAGCGAGAGCGCTGGTACGCTTTTCTGGAAAGTCGGCGTAAGAGAGATCACAGTCTGGGTAGACGGCGAAGAACGGCCTGTGGAGCTTGGGAGAAGCCATACTGGCGCTGTCTTCCCCAATGCGATCCTCGACAGCGGCGTACCTCTCATTTTAACCACAAGCCAGGTCGCTAATGCTATCTACGGCGCTATCGGGGTCTCACCATCACTTGATGGACAATGTTAGTCAAAGTTTTTCATTTCTGCTCTTAATAAACGACGCTTATCATCGCAACTAGACTTTGTACCCTGCAAAACCCCTCTTGGTTTAACTATCACTCTCGATGACCGCCCTCCTATCTCCATCCATCCCCTCGACCTCACTGGCGAACCTCCAAAAGACAACCAGGCCCAATTTTGTATCGGCCTCATCCAACCCGCCGATTCTGTCCTTAGAGCTTCCAATTCCCCAGGGGACATCATCCTTGGCGTCCCCTTCATGCGCAATGTCTACTCAGTCATGGCATACTCTGTGCCCGAAGACAACGGCTCCTTCCCCTCTCCCCCTCCTGTCGACGCCATCAGGCCACGGCTAGGCATCCTCGGTCTCACAGACCCAACCATCGCTCTCGAAGAATTCAGAAAAGTTCGCGTACTCAACCAACCCATCTCCTCCGACGCTTCGCCCACCCAGCCCCATATTACAGAAGGAGGGAAAAAACTGTCGGTGGGTATCATCGTTCTCATAGGGCTACTAGGGTTCTTTGGGCTATGCCTTAGCCTCTTCGGCATTCGTTGGTGGTTCATCCGCAGGCGCTATCGTCGCACACCCGGTGGTTTCTCCAGTGGGAGCGTCGGTTCCGCTCGACCTCGGGCTATTGTACCAGTCGAGAAAGAGGTTGGCTACGCATTAGCTGCCAGAGGCAGCTCCGAAAGCCCTCCAATGATAAAAACCAAACACATGGCTAAAGGATCAGAGGGCGAGCCGGACGAGGATGTGTTGCGGACGTTGAGATACGAGGCATACATGCAAGATCACACGCTAGTTGACCTTGGAGGTGGGCTCGCGAAGGAGACCAGTAGGGAGTCTGAGGGCGCCGAGATGGGGATTCGGCGAAGTCAACGGCCGGATGATCCCTGGGATCCTCATACAGGCGTCATTGGAGAACGGGACACAGCAGCTTGGGGTGATGATACTCTCCTAGCAGGGAGAGTTGCCGAAGTCGTTCCACTAGCGCATGAACGGTCGAGGAGCGTAAGCGTGCCGCTACTGCATGAAATCGAAATCGACACGGATCGCGAGCATGATCGACATGGCAGCGTCTCTGACCCTGGGCACGACGACAGTCACGAATTCGGTGTACTACCCTCAGCATTGCCACATACCGATGATGCTGATGAAGACGAAGAGGCAGGCTTGCGGACGAGCATGGCAGGCGTAGGTACCGCTGCTCGTGGCGGCAAAGTCGGCTTGATGAAATTCGAAGACGTTCATAGCAGGCCCGGACAAGAGCCGAGTGATTCCACAACCGGGAGCGGAGGCGATATCGTTTTTCGCCACCCGTGAAAGTCTCTCGTAGTCCTGATGCCCATCCAAAATCATTGATGCTTTCCTATTATCTCGTTCGCGGCTGACCCTACCCATCTGTTTTATCGGTGCCAAAAATACTGTATGCATATCTGGTTCCCATTTTGCCGTTGATTATTACGACACTCGTTCACCATACTGATCTCTGACTCTGGACATATTTCATTCATGCCCGCTCGCTCTCTCTTAAAGTAATATAATTCAAGCTCTGTCTCGTTGTATTGCATATATTCAAATGACTATCGGAACTGGTGTTTTCAGAGAAACTTGTCGAGGGCCTCGGTAGCGTTCACAACCATGTGGATAAACCCTCTATCTCGATGCAAGCAGGTATTTTTTCGTGAGATTATAATCACGGCTGGGAAGCCGAGTTGCCTGTAACTTTTTTAATTTTTTCTATTTTTTTTCACCCACGGGTATCTTTGAACGACTTCCTTCCTGACTGGGCTTGGGGCATGCCGCCATGCAGATTTTTTCCATCCAAACCTGTATTTCAGTTTTCAACAGGTTTGCATGCGGCACACGACACGTACGGATGACCACATATATAATCTCTCTTTTCACATCTTTCACATTGTTCTCTCCCATCACATGGTTCGTTATCTTTCAAAAGGTTCTACCAAGCAAATATCAAGTACTTTGTGATGAGCACTCACCAACTTGGCAGCGATAGCATCTCCAGGAGCGCTCTAGACTCTCATGCTGTTGAGACCAAAATTGTTTTCAGATGTGCATGTACGTGGTCAAGTAGAAATATCCACCAACCCCTTCATCAGGTAGTCCAGGTAATCCAGCGTCATTGTTTAATCGAGGGCGACGCATAGTATTCCCCTTTGAGTCCTTGGAGGAATACAGATAAAAGAGGCATATTGGGATCAACCAACGGAAGGATTAACCTCATTATTTGTAGCATGATCATAAATGGCGTCTTTGTGCTAAAATTCAGGCTGAGAGACCCGTAGGTGTCGAGTAGCAATAGACACTCACAATAGTACCGGATACCTGAGATAAAAAGTGGGGCGGAATACATATTGCGAATGGCAGAGAAAAACAAATATCACTGACATCACTGACCCCGCCAGGCGGCAAATTCATCCCTCCATCCTTTGGCTCACTATTACCGCCTTGAGCATCTCGCGGTGATGAGATGATAGAATTCGGTGGCTGCAAACTCGGCATTCTAGACGGGGAACGGAACAAAGGTTGTCGAGATTCCTGTGGGTAAGGAACCATGCGAGGACCCCGTGATTGTCTACTACGGTGCGGAAATTGGCTAGATTGAACCGTTGAATCTAGCGGTTGAATATATGCACTAAGAGGCTAGACCATAACGTCAAATTATACGCCCAATAAGCAATAGGAATGGAGCATTGAAAACGCACGGCAGTTGGCATAGACGATGGTCCCGGGGTCGCAACCTGATGCTGGCGCAAATTGACGGAAGCTGGTATTGGCCTAGAAGAATGTGTGCCAGTGGTCAGTCTGAGTGTGAGCGTGTAAGTCAAGCATCCAAGTGTGGTAACTAGGCTCACTGTTGTTGTTCATTGGATACATCTGACCATTTGCCGGGACTTGAGAGGGAGTGGAGTGGTTCGGATAATTCCAAGTCCGAAGTTGTATCAGGCACGCCCTATGAGAGATGGAGTCAAAGGACGCATTCGCACGCTACGAGTAGCAAAAATACAGACCCTTGATGAACCTATTTGCATGGACGCATAACTCATTGGTTGATTTATCTCATGAGGGTATTGTTGCTCCCTGTCTTTAATGGCCGCATTTATACGATCTGTCGAATGCGAGACTGGCATAGGTGCATATATGGGCAGCACCAACAATTGGTGCTCGCTAGGGCCCAGGGTGCGCCGGCTTGGTGCGTGAGTATGCAAGTCAGATATGACGGTGCAGTAACCTCCACGTGGATTTACCTTGGAGGACTTGGAGGTGCAATCTGTGGAGCGATTATGTATGGCCATTGATCTGGAGGCGGCAAAGGGAATAGTGGCCTATCCAATTCCAACGCCTTCCAGAGATCATCAGGCGAAGCGCTTCGCCTTCCAGAGGATTCAGTTATAGGAAGCGCAAAGGTGGGAGGGAGTTACCTTGGAGGACTCGAAGGTGCAATCTGTTGAGGGATTATGTATGGCCATTGATCTGGAGGTGGCAAAGGGAATAGTGGCCTATCCAATTCCAACGCCTTCCAGAGATCATCAGGCGAAGTCCTTCGCATTCCAGGGGATTCAGCTATAGGAAGCGCAAAGGTGGGAGTGCAAAAGGAGAATATAAGAAAAATTAAGTGCCAGGCAGGCATGATTACTGTAGGTTGTAAACGACCAGCGCTCAAAACGTTGTGAGGGAATACAGTTTTTCCCCCCGTTGCCCGTTTAAATGGTGGATGCCTTCGATCACCTTAGCGGGAGTGATCGGATTATTTTGAAATTCAGCCCTCGGATTTGTTGGTCGGTAGGTGTCGTAAGCAACCGAGATGTAAGAGCGATCTAGCATTATGTACTCGTACAATCATTACCGCTTCTTAGACCCTCAAACACATCGCTCTGGTGGTATTTGCTTGGGCATCCTCCGAACTCGTGATTCCTTCAAAGATGCCATACGAGCCGTCCTTCGTACACACCAAGATTCGCGGAAAGTCCACGAAACGAGGTGTTTTCCTGTGAGCAGGACCATAGTTAAGTTAGCCAAATGAGAGCAGTCATACGAAGCAAAGAGAGACCAAGAATGGCCAAGATTGGGAGGTTAGGATTCCGCAAGTATTCACTACTTCAGTCACCTACCTCATTTTCGCAAACGGTCAAGAACAAGTTCACTCCACTATTCTTCTATGTGCAGGAAGATGTCACGGTATCGTTCGTGGTATAAGCGTCTGTTTGAAAGTCGAAAGCGTGGGAACATTGCTTCCTTCTCGGACGTTTATTCCATTCCACAGAGCAAACTCGAGTCATGCCAGCACCGCCGAACTGGATAATTTACATACCGTTCTACTTCTCATTATAACATAAAGCTGCAATCGGTGAGTCTATTTCAACACAAATAAGGCTGTAAACTACTATTGACGCCCGCCAACTTGCCAGCTTTAACAATGCTCGATTGCTTTTCATGTTGTCAGGTCCATCGGTATGCTCTCTTGTTTGGCATCTCCAGTCAATACCTGATACATCACTTCCTAGCAGCGGTGGCCTTTCACAACGCATTTAAAAATATACAGTCGACGCGGGTGTAGGGGTTGCGGGAGAGGTGTCTTCTGGGCCATGATAAAAGCGTCGAAGTCGAGAAAAAAGGAGACAAGGACGAAAAGGAGACGAGATCACTGCAATGAGGGATACTACTTGGATGCCAGAAACGCTCCCTGTTCACAAGACCGCTAGCTGATCAGGGTTATTGCACGAATAGGCTGGAGCATCCTGGTGACATTACATATATAAAATGAGTAAGACACGGTCAGTTGCGTAGTTCTAACCTACTAAAATCCACTTCCTGACTGTAATATGATGCCAAGGCGCTATCGACTTTTGTTGAGGCTAAATGTAGCGGAGTAGTTTGAAGGGGTAAGTAGTCTGTCGCCAGCTTTTGCCAGTCTTGTTATAGTCTGAGCTGATCAAAGATACTAGGACCTAGAAATGTTTGTAACAAACGGCAGTAGGAAAACTAATGTGTGATTTAAATCTCGTAACTGTCGCTTCTTCCAGCTATTTTGGCTCTAACCGCCTATACCCCCTTTCAGATTGAGTGCGGAAACAATCGTCAGAGCAATCCACCGGGTTCGGGTGCCCACCGTTGACCCTCGATAACCACAGCTGCGCTCCACCGGCTCGCTGCTCATTTGCAAGGGGCTATAAGTCCGGATCGTACTGGAACAGTAGTGATCTGTTTTCGGCATCTTCTCTGATTTGATTGACATCTCGTTTGGTGGAGATTCCAGAGCTTTTCCAGGTGCAAACTAGTTCGGCAATAATCATTACGACTACAGCACTCGATCGATCGGCACTACTTTTACCACCGAAGCTATGCTAGACTCCCGTTCGCATTTCGCCCACAACTCGGTTTACATCGCAACCGATAACTCTTTATTGTCGTAACTAGCGGGATGGTTCACCCACATTTGAACTCTGCTATCACGAGCTGAGCTTCCAATCCTTCGCCCAAGTGGTAGCCAACATTAAAGATAAGCCCATAGCTAAAGACCCAAAATGCTCTACGACAACGTTGAACACCTACTGTTTCTCAACGTATGCACACATCCGGCGTATGGGCCCAAAGCATGCCAAACTACATAATCTGTAAGGTCTTCTCGGAAGCATCTTGACATCTTAGTACATGCTTCTAGCGCACGCCGCACAAATCAAGTAGGTTTCTTTTGTTTCCTTTTGATATCACCCCAGCCTTCCCTTAATGAATATATCTATTTTTCTTTAGCAGGGTGAAAAGGAACGACGTATAAAAGGTCGGCCGTAGCTTCATATCTCCCTACGCTTTCTCAAGTGTCTAACAACCCGTCTCAAGTATATTCCAATGCGTCTTTCTACATTCATCTTCGCAGCAGTCGTCCTGGCCATCCCGGCCAGCTCAGCCCCCGCCTCGAGCACACCTCGCGCTGTTCAGAAGTTCGACGGTGAGACTACGGGCAAATACGTCGTCAAACTCAAAGACGGTGTTTCTCATGCATCTGTCCTTGGTGAAATCGACGAGACTGCCACACATTCCTGGACTATCATCAACGGATTTGCTGGTAGGTTTCTCTGATTGCTCTGATTTACCAATCCTCAATTCACATGTAATAGGTGAATTCAGTCCTGAGTCTCTTGATATCATGCTCGCCAATCCAGATGTCGAGTACATCTCTGAGGATGCTATCAGTAGCATTGGGGCCATTCAGTTGGGTCATCTTCTCTTTTTTCATGGGTACTTGCTAACGGTCTACCAGGACCGACGCATCATGGGGTCTCAGTAGGTTGAGCTCTAAGACCAGGTTGGCTAACCAGAACGCACGGTTACTATATCATTTCCTTTTTTTGTACTTTCTATGAGCTAACATTTGCCAGTGCGGTCGATTTTCGGCACACCTACACTACCACCGGTACAGGTGTCGATGTCTACGTTGTTGGTACGTTGTCCTATTCTCTTATTCAAAAGTGGCTGGTATTCAGCCTGCTTGCACAGACACCGGTAAGCTCGTACAGAACTGTTTAGTCCACATCGAGGCTAATTTCCAAATATCTAAAACCAGGCGTTCGTACCACGCATGTGAGTAAGCCCTTTGCAACTCATGGAGCACGCTAACTATGGTTTAGTCACAATTCGGTGGTCGTGCAACATGGGGTAACACCTTCATAGGCACACGGAATGTGGATATGCATGGCCACGGAACACATTGCGCGTATGTCCCTTTCCACTCCTTTTCTGCTTCAACTTAAATACATCTTCAGTGGTACCGTGGCTGGGAGCCGGTGGGGCGTTGCAAAGGAGGCAAGAATCATTGCTGTGAAAGTATTGGGTGACGATGGGTATGTCATGTCAATTTAGTATTCCGCAGTATCCGGATACCTTGTGCTAATCTTCGAAGGCGTGGTTCTCTTGTGGCACTGTAGGTTCATTGCTCCTAGTCGCTTATTACTCTAAATGTTTCTTGCTCTGTAGCCTTGATGGCCTCCAATGGGTCACCCAAAATGCGGCAGCTACTCGTCGTCCTTCTGTCATTTCCATGTCCTTGGGCTTCGCTGGCGCTGTAGCCGCTGCTGATTCTGCTGTCGAAAGTTTAGGGTAATCCCACGAGATAGTTCGTATTCTATTCTGACCAATTTTACTCAGGTTCTCTCCAAGGGAGTTCACGTTGTTGTTAGTATTCCACCTTCTCCAACCTGATTTTCTCTTCTGACTACATCATAACAAGATTGCAGCCATGAACGATAACGTTGATGCTGGAAACGTCTCCCCTGCTCGAGTTGGTAATGCCATAACAGTTGCTGCTAGCACTATTGGAGACCAGAAAGCCGGCTTCTCCAACTGGGGCGCTGTCATTGATATTTTTGCACCCGGTCAAGATGTTATTAGTGCTGGAATTGCAAGCGATGTCGTAAGCGATCACCTTCCAGTTGTCTTTTTCAACAGCTAAGAACCACATCACTATTAAGGCGACCACGTTTATGTCTGGGACCTCTATGGTGCTTTATATTTGCTCTATGTAACGCCGTTCGGAATCACTGACATATTTCGAAAACCTACAGGCTACTCCTCATGTTGCTGGTCTTATTGCCAACTTGATAGCTCGTGACGGAAACACTTCTCCCGCGGTAATGGCTACTAAATTGAAGACAATGGGTTTGCAGAGCCAGCTTTCCGGTGTCCGTAAGTGCTTTCAGATATAGTGCTCTCACCTTATTGCTCATCTGAATATCAGCTGCGGGCACTGTTAATCTCTTGGCCCAGGGTATCTACTAGGAATAGCGTGGGCTGCTGCGGGCTGCTTGACAGAAGCAGTGAGTGTGTCTTGCATTGTGTTGAGGATGGTGGGAGAGTGAATGGAAAGAGTGCGTGCCGGAGTGAGCTCGTATATATACATATACCCATTGATTAATGATGTCATCATGACAAGCCGGGATCGGCACGTACTCCGCAGCAGCCTCGAGGGATAAACGTGAAAACAGTGTTGATAAAAAGTGGCTAGGGACATCATAAGGAGATGGGTATGGTATGTATCGTACGTGTTAGATGAACGGCGGGAAGACGACCTAAGGGACGAGGTGGAGGAGGAGGGTAGAAAGTTAAAAAAGGAACAGTATTCGTAGGGGGGCCAAAAGGAATTTGGTTCAACAAGAAAAAGAGAAAAGCTGCCACATTCTTTCAAGATTATACTCGTATTGTCGATGTCGAATCCACCCTATACCACATACATCCCTTTTTATCTTTCATGAGTTCGTAGAGACAAGAAAAATCCTCCCCGAGCATGTCGCCCGCGGCATTCATTGCCAGCAGATGGTGCATCTAGATGACAATACACTTTGACGAGCCCGATCCCTTCTTCTTTGTCCTCGAAAGCAATGCCGCACGCGTCGCGTACTGGAATACCTCACGAACGCCTTCTCCCGACTTGGCTGAACATTCGAGGTAGTGCTTCGCGCCGATCTTCTGCGCTACTGCCATACCCTATATAGCGTTAGCTTTAGAAGAAAAGACCCCGACGAAGGCCGAGAAGAGATGCTGGGACTTACCTCTTCAGGAGTTACGGGCCGTTGGCTCGTTTTCCTCAGCTCGTCAATGACACGGGGATCACGCCTGAGATCCTTCTTGCATCCAACAAGAATGATGGGAAGTCCGGCACAGAAATGCATGACTTCGGATATCCACTGTTATCAAAAAGGGCAGGCAGGTAGGTCTCAGCCAAGGCGGTTGATGTAAAGGCAGGACAAAAGTTTACCTTTTCCTGAACGTTATCAAGAGAATCAGGGGAGTCTACAGCAAAGCAGATGAGGATGACGTGTGAATCCGGATAGGAAAGCGGGCGAAGTCTGTCGTAGTCTTCTTGACCAGCTGTATCCCATAGGGCCAGTTCGACATGCTTGCCATCGACCTCAACATCGGCAACGTAGTTTTCAAACACGGTGGGTACGTAGACCTGAAGGATAGAAAACAAGAATGTCAGTATT
>JABCKM010009983.1:2903-21945 GCA_018221805.1 Rugosomyces carneus
ACCACCAGCGCGTGAGTTGACGTGCCTTTCTACTATTTCTAAGAATATGCAATTGAAATATTGAGCAACTAGCTTGAGATATCATAAAGGGTATGAAACTTACGAACGTGATTTAATAGTACAAATCCTCATCCGAGCGTTCAAAAAGCTCTGCAATGATCTCCTCATCCCGTGCACGAAGCTCTTCCTCCTCCGATCGGTCGACAAAGTTCCAGTTCATATGAGCCTTGCCTCGCTCTTCCAGGACGGTGGCGTCTGAGGAAAAGCGCGCCTCGAGATGTTCAGATGACTCTTCTCGTTTACGGAAGCCCAACAGGCCTTTGCCTATATTCTTAACGGCGCCGAAAACTTTACCAAAGAAGCCTCGTTCCTCGAGAGGCTCATCCCGGGCATAAAGGTGCGAAGTGGAGGATTCGTCTCGTTTACGGAAGCCGAGCAGACCCTTGCCTATGTTCTTTGCAGCACCAAAGATTTTTCCAAAGAAGCTTCGTTCCTCCATGAGCTCCTCGCCGCGGGCGTGAAGTTCAGCAGCGGAGGACTCGGCATCTCTTTTTCGGAAGCCTAAGAAACTTTTACCGATATTCTTGACGGCACCGAAGACTTTCCCGAAAAAGCCTCGCTCCTCCAGTGTCTCAGACGAGCGCGCATGGAGGTCGGAGAAGGAAGAGGTCTCGTCTCGTTTACGGAAGCCGAGTAGGCCTTTGCCTATGTTCTTGGCGGCGCCGAAAATTTTCCCGAAGAAGCTTCGTTCCTCGAGCATTTCTTCTTCGCTTGCGTAGCGAGCGTAGAGTTCATCTTCAAAGGACCGGGTGAGGAGCTCATCATCGGCTTCTAACAATGAGCGCTTGTTCTTGCTCTTGCTTCCCCCGAGCGCCCCTCCAAGGACTCTCCCAATGACGGAGAGAAAGCCGAATGGGGACCGTTGGACGAGTGAGTTGTTGTCTGGAACTGCGCGTTCATTGAGATGTTTTTCGCGGACTGTGGGTAATGCCACAGAGTATGCGGCGAGGACGAGGGCAATGAGGAGGATGGGTTGGAGGAGTTTCATTGTTGTTTGTTAAATATGTTGTAAAAAGGGGTTGCTGATGTTATAGAATATGCAAGGGAGCGTCTAAACGAGAAGGCTTTAGCGATCAACGCTATGGGCGACTTTTTCCAGACCAGCTGTGAAGTGGGGGGTCCAACTGGGGGCGGGAGATGAAGCCATTTTATATCTGACCACCAGTAGGACGGTGACACCGGTTGTTAGGCAAGCAGTTGCACCTTATGGGGCAGTGTGCATTGCATCCTCTGATGTTGATCTTGAATACTCGACTTCAAGTCGACAATGTATCCCGCCCGTTGTTGGTATCCGAACGACTAATACAAGCTGAGATCTTCGCTTGATGTTTTTCTTTTCCTTCATCCAGTGGCAAAGGCATAAGGGATTTTAGGTGTTGAGAAGGTAGCACACTATATCCTGCGACGCGATGGCGCTCTCCTGGTATCACAAATTAGTTGCAACACTGATGGACAGCTAGATTGTCCCTGTTTTGATGGCATTGATCTGAACATTGTCGGCACGCATGCTGTGTGGAGGCGTTTGCACTCAATGTTGAGCAAGCGAATGGGGTTCATGCCTGTATCCCTGCGCCGAGTTTCCATGCCCCTGAAACCTCACGACAAACCTCACGACTGGGCGTGGAGGTCACGGTGGAGACGGATCCTGTTGTACGGCATGCCGTTAAGGACTGATAAAATCAGCGACGAGCTGGTACTCGGACTAGACAGTAGCCAGGATAGCCTATATTGATGCCCTGCGCCTATGGCCCTTCACTTAGAGCTGCAATGAGTCCAGTATATAGTATCGGATCAATGATATCGGAGGGCAGCCCAAAGTTCCCACGGTCCAATTTGTCCGCGTACGATTGCACACCGTTTATTGTCCCGAGCCTCGCTTGCTGTGTTGCCTTGCCTTCTCTCTTCTCTCTTGTACCATATCGTCCAATTTTCAATCGCTCTACCGAAAGTACATTATATTTTAACTCAATGACTGTCGACACAAGCTTCCTACCCGCCCTATCACAACTCGACATCCAGCGTGCTGCACAGGCAAGTTCTTGCAGCTTAAAGCCTATACGTTCGCTTGACATTTTGTATTAGCTCATTCAGGAAGCATATACCCCTTCAACATCACCGGCATCATCTCAAGATCTTAAAAGACTGCAGCAGGAGCTTTTTGAACTCCAGAAACGGCCTGAGGCATGGGGGCTCGTGATCCCGCTGTTAGACCATCCAGATCACAGCGTACAATTCTTTGGAGCACATACGGCACAGGTTAAGATTGTGAGGGACTGGTATGTAGCCCGTTGTTTCAAAAGTTTGGGTCTCTCGATCTCTGACTCTGTTTTCGAAACTCTTTATGTAGGGCATCTTTTCCGGAGGAGCATGCAATACCACTTCGAGACTTTCTTGTAGAGTTGACAGCACACTCAATCGTTACCGGCAGGAACAAAATTACTTTACGCAAACTATTCGTCGCGCTATCTGCTCTCGGGCTCAAACTCGTACCGAGGCCGCCAGCTGCATGGCCAGACTGGATTATGAAATGCGTCATGTCGTTTTCTGGCCGCGGAGCACCAGTTGAACACATCCATGACTTTCTCGCCATCGTCGCAGAAGAAGTTAACCATGCCGACCTTCTTGGTCCGAGTAAGTGAGTTGTTGCTATCTACTCTGATGGTCGGGTTACGCTGACGAGTATGGGCGACTCCTACCTAGGGCTCAGATGGATCAGTCGCTGATAGATGCTACTCCCATAGTCATTCAAGCGGTCCGATCATCACTCGAGACCTCCATACAAATCACGACGGCGTTGAAGTGTTTACAGGCTTGGATGCCGATCTTACCATCCAGCGATATCACACCCTTGATTCCCCTATTGATCTCTCTCTTATATCGCTCAGAAACCAACTCTGAAATATTCGAAGCAGCATCAGAAGCGCTCCAAGAGATCATGGCAAATTCTGCCTTGGCCGATGGAGCTGGTACGAGAACGCTCACAGAGCCCCTGTTGCTCTGGGTTTATTCGCGTGGGAGCAAGATCGTTGAGAGGACATTGCAGTCTGGGGAGGTGGATGAGATTTCTCACTCTCTTTGCAAACTTCTCGTTTGGATGGGGGATCACTCGGCATCATATATGGCTGCTAACCTCGTTTCACCTACGCTCGTCACGCCATCTGCTTCCTCATCACCAGATACCCAAGGGACGCCGAGTAGGACGCGCGGGGAACTCATCCAGTCGTTCTTGCGGCTTCTGATTGCCTACACGGGACTCCCAGGGTACTACGGCGCGGATGAAGAGGAAAGCGAAATGACGCTGGCGTTTTGGTACCTTTTCCAAGAAGCCTTGTGGAGTGCGGATTACTACGTTCCAGAGGAAGAGGAGTCGAGTGTAGATGGCGCTGGTGTAGATATGAATGCAGAGGTACAAGCGATGTCAAAGGCGGTGTACATTGAGCTTGTGAAGGTCCTACGGAGGAAAGTAGCTTTCCCGCACAAGCCTAGCGGGTGGTCTAAAGGTATGCCGAGGAAGCACATGAGTCCGTCTTGATGTCACTGATGTCGTTGCCACCAGATCAGATTGAGAAGTTCCAGGTGTATGTGTGCTCTCGTGATTTGATGGTGTTGCTTTCGATACAATATTTGGCAGATATCGAAGAGATGTTGGAGACACTCTCATCAATGCGTGGGGCATCTTTTTCTCTTCCTTCGGTCTGTGATTGATTGAAACCGTCATGTAGTTATTATATCCTGCGTCATGATATGCTAGGTTTCTACGTGGAGGATGTTGTCCAACGTCTTTCCACTCGGGGGGAAAACAATGGCTGGGAGGTCTGTTTCTACTATGAATGCTATGGTCGCACCGCCTGCTTAAAACTAAAATTTCAGGAGATCGAGGCTACGCTTCTCTGCATCACATCCATTCAAGAAGCTATAGATCTAGAGAAAACCCCACACCTTCCACGGATATTCAGCCAGGAAGTACTTGGTCGGCTGCCTTCTACGGGTGCCAGTAGAATCCGACGTACAACTCTGAGTCTCATTGGTACTGTCTTTTGGCACTTTTTGTTGGCAGCTTTGTGATAATTAATCATTCATTCTCAAGGCGCTTATTCTTCCTGGTTTGCGAGCCAACCATTTGAAACACCCGACTTGTTGATGAGCGTTTTGGCGTATGTCGCCTCTGCTTTGACTGATCCGTCGTTGTGCCTACAAGCGGCAAATTCACTCCGTAATTTGTGTGATGCTAATCGGAAAGCTTTGGCACCTCAAATCGGTGTATTTGCTCAACTACACGCGGCCCTAGGAAGCATACTTGTAGGTAACTTCTTTTTGCCCTTAGTTCATGGCGTAACTTATACCCATCCAGGATTCAGAAAAGGGTAAAGTTATGCAATCTATCGCGAGTGTCATCCAAGCACTACCACCACATGAGGAAATTGAACCAATAGAGGTATCTGTTTATCACGATTCCCCTGCGTTTTGGTATGAACGTGGTCGCAGGCTGTGGTTGATCCAATTCTACACAAGATTGCCGAAACAATACGAACTGACACCTTGGTACGTACGCAATAAGGTGTGGTCTTTTGTTGTTCGTAATGTGACCCGGCGTCTCAGCTACCTGAAGAAGCCATTACAATTGCCAACCATCAACTTGAAACACTTTCTGGCGTTGCCAAAGGGCTTACGCGATCGACAGACGGCCTCCTTGTTCTTGGAGAACGTGACTCAGAAACCCAGGCCAAGATAGACGAAATGATGCGTGCCCGAGAGGACCCACGGACAGTCAAGCTACGTAATAATATATCGGCTGCGTTGGCCGGCATCGTCGACCGCTGGTCAACGGACGCAGGCATCAGCAACGTTTGTCACTTCTTTCTCTGTTTTCCGTGCGTTTGGACTGATCTGTTTCTTACAGGCCCTAAGTGACCTGTTCAAATCCATAACCTGCCTACCTGAAGACACCACACTGGTCAGCTTATCTCCCGGACCTCTACTTGAGTTGGTGTGTTTGGCCATCCAGCGTCAGATAACAGCTGCTTGGTTGTCTCTCGCCGCTATCCTGATAAGCCAACTCAATCCTCCGGCACAAGCATTCCTGGATGCTCCACATCCAAAATCGGGACCCCCACCGGAAGCAGTAGCGATTTTGGCCAGTGCCCTGCCTATTCTTTTGGAGTTTTCCTTGGGCGCTCTGGCCGCTCCTGGGGGAATGGAAGACGTGAGTTGCATTTCCCTTTTTGATTTGGGGAACCACGAGCTCTTACTCGTATCACTTAATCAAGAACCCGGATATAGTTCAAGAATTCTTTGTCTGTATGGAGCGGGTATGTCAATCCCTGGAACTCGTTTCGACGCATGGTTAAGATATCTAAGGTTTTCTGTTACAGGCAGCTCATGATTTCACACGATCGTTTTATAATCTACCTGCGGGCGCGCTCGACGCGCTGCTAAGTTGCGCCATCAAAGCACTCTCTCTCCAAGAAAGATACTCCCTTGTCTCGGCTTGCAACTTTCTGGTTGGTTACCATCAGGGTGTACGGCGTGTCCCAACATCTGACTTTTTTCCTCTGTTTTTTTTGTTGTCATCAGTGCACACTCATCCATCATACCTCGACACGCGATGAGTTGACATCAGAGAAAGGCCAGCTTTTACAGGTTTACGGTCATAGGATTATGAAAGCGGTTTTGGAAGGTTTTGCTGGCGTTGCCCCTAGAAGGTGGGGGACTTTTCCCTTGAACCACTGATTCTTTTTTGACAAGCATTTTATTGGCGAAAGTGTTGTGCCTAACCTAATAGAAGTTCTTGGTACACTGCTGAGTAGAGCTGGTGGCGGGAACGGCGGCGGCGGCGGAGCAGGCGGCGCGATAGCTGCTACGTGGATCAAGGAGATTCTCTTTGCAGTGAGTCTACTTAAATCAAATGGATATACTTTGTGCTTATGTATGATAGGATGATTTTATCTCATCAAAGGCTACAGATAATGTGAAAGACAAGTTCGTGAAGGCGGTCATGAGGTACTTTACTGTGTTTTTTGCTTAATACCTGGATGAAATTGCTCTGATGCACGGTTCGAACAGTTCTCGTTCTCTCAAGCGGACACGGGAAGCAGCAAACCAATTCACGCTCGTAGCACGAGGTCTAGAAGGATCTGGGTTTGGCTACGCTTCAGTTTCTATGTGAATGGATGATGGTTGTTGTAGAAAATAATAAATGTAATAATGACCACTAGAGTTCGGCGCTGTTCACCCATGGTCGTCTTGGCAGAAGGTAAATATTGATGCTGAAAGCAAACTACCATCCAATGTGTTCCTTTCCCATCAATAAAGCCTAATATAATTTCTCCAGGCAACGCGACACAGTCCTTGCAGATGGTAGCAGCTGACCCACTCGGTGGCAGTTATTTTACATGAAGTGTGAAATTGAGCCTGTTCCTGTGTGACTGTACATACAGCCGTCAATTCATGAGTACAATGATAGTCGGCATTCAAATCCGGCTGCCCCAAACAGAAAATCTCATTGGTTCGGCCTTCTCTTGCAGGAACGGAGTGCCGATTCTAGGGATCTCACTCCTTCCGAAGGGTCAGAACACCTGAATTATCTATTACTCAGCTCAACCCTTCCATTTGTCAAAGGGACACGCCCCCAGACTCGTTCTTGCAGCCCCCTCCCCCCTCTCTCCCATTGACCCACACACCATGATTCCCTTCACGTCAATCTACATCGACAACGAACGACGCCCGTCCAGCACAAACTCCACTTTCGACATCATCAACCCATCCACCAACCAAGTCGTCGGCCACTCTGCATCCGCTTCCAGCCAAGACTGTCAATCGGCCCTTCAAAGCGCCTCCAAAGCATTCGAAACATGGGAATTCTCAACCCCCACCGAGCGAAGAACCATATTCCTCAAAGCCGCCGACCTAGCAGCTTCAGAGGGTTATAAAAGAAAGATATTCGAGGCGGGGGAGACGGAGACGGCGACGATGGAGTACTGGTCGCTTTTTGATTGGAACGCGGCGAGTGGTGTGTTGCGTACTGCTGCTGGGTTGGTGAATAGTTTGAGTGGGGAGACGCTTCATTCGTCTGTTCCTGGAGCACAGCTTGAGACGCAGCGCAGAGCGATGGGTGTGATGTACGTCTTTTGTTTTTGTTTTTATTTTGCATGTGGGCGTCTGCATATAGCGCCCGTATGTTCATTTCTCTTTCTGAACGAAAAGACTGTCCATATCACCATGGAATTGTCCAATTACTCTCACTCTTCGCGCGGTCGCAATACCTATCATTTGTGGTAATACGGTAGTGCTCAAGCCCTCCGAATACACTCCCCGGAGCCAGGAAATCGTGGTGGAGCTCTTGCACGAAGCCGGGCTCCCTAAGGGCGTATTAAACTATTTGCCAATGTCTAGAGAGGCTGCTCCAGTGCTAGTTCCAGAACTCATCGCACATCCTGCGGTTCGGAAAGTTAACGTAAGAGCTTCAGGACCGGGAGAGGGTTTCTCACTGACGTTTATATTCTCTTGATAGTTTACTGGAAGCGACCGGGTGGGACGAGTTATCGCTATGGAAGCTGCGAAATATTTGAAGCCATGTGTCCTAGAGTTGGGTGGAAAAGCGCCAGTGATTGTATGTAACCCCGCATTTTGTTGGCATTAGATGTTGCTGAATTCCAACATTACCACCCACAGGTCCTCGATGACGCCAATATCACAGACGCAGCCAAAGGCATCGTCTGGGGCGCAATGGCCCACTCTGGACAAGTCTGCATGTCGTCCGAGCGCGTCATTGTCCAACGCGGCATCGCCGAAAAATTAATCCCCGCCGTCCGAGATCTCTGCAAGAACCTGAAAGCCGGAGATCCCAACGTCGATCAGAGCGTGAAACTCTCCCCCCTGTTCAATGCTGGGCAGGCGAAAAATGTTGTGGGGATGATTAAGGAGGCGACGGATGCCGGAGCTGAGCTTTTGCTTGGAGATTTAGAAGCGAAAGGGGCTGTTGTCCAACCGCATCTAGTCACGGGGGTGAAACCTGGGATGAGGCTGTGGGAGAGAGAGTCCTTTGGACCGGGTGAGCGAACTCTGCGTGTGCGTCTGTGTATGTTCTGAACTTGTTTTCTGTTTCTTTACCGTAAGTTGTTGGGTTCGCCGTTGTGGATTCGATCGACGAGGCCATAGGACTCGCAAACGCGTCCGAGTATTCGTTGACTGCCGCTGCGTGGACGAACAGTATATACTCTGCGAAAAAACTCGCTTCAGGCGTTCATGCAGGTTGGTCTACTTACTCACCAGAATCGAGCAAATAAAATGTGGTTCAATCCATCTGCGATTAGGAACTCTCAATATAAATGGAGCCAGCGTTCATACGGAGCCGATGGCAGGCGCAAGAGGCCTTGGGTAAATATTCAGTTGCGTCTGAATTCTTCAAAAGAAGCTGATAAATGTCCCCTCAAGCGGCGCCTCGGGATACGGTCGATTCGACATCGATGCCTTTACCGATCTGCGCGTCATTGTTACCCATCCTGTTGGAAGAAAGTACCCTTTGTCAATTTCTGTGTCGTGGGCTTAAAGCTTGTCCAATACTGTTTGGCGCCGGTACATGCAGCATATCCTCAGGTCAACTTCCCGGTCATTGAATCCTTTGCAAATCGGCTCTATATCCCTGGACTTGTGTAATATTTCTACCCTTCATCTGCTATTTTTTGTCAAGTTCACAGCCCGAAAATTCCGGTATCTTACAAAAAACCCATAACGTCACTTATAATATCCTCCTTTCATAGATGCACTAACACTACGCCCTTTTTTTCACAACACTGTAAACCTTGTATCCGAGTTCCATGCCCACTCTCACAAATAAACACTAGACGGTTGTTTTTTGGGGGGAATCCGGTTTACTCCTCCTGCTCCGATTTGGTGTATCGCCTACGCGAGGTGGCTTGTTAGGGTTTCCAGAGTCACTGATCATCTCTAGGGGAATCTTATCCTTCACCACCACATCACAACCCGGCCAAACACCGTTACTGTTCCATGGGGGCTTCACAGGGCACCTAGTAGGCGGATCATCAAGACCCTGCGGCGCTGCAACAGGTTTCGGAACGCCACCGCCGGAGACTTGGAGGAAATTAAAACCCCCATGGCGGTTTACTGGACGAGCGTGAGCAATCATGCTCGTAGGGACGGTAAGCAAGAATGCGATGACGGTCGTAGCAGTGATTGTCAAGCGCATGGGTAGAGTATTGTTGAGGATTGACCGTGGTATTTAAGTAGAGCGCCCCAGCGAATGTAAGGGAATGTAACGATGGTGGGCAGTAGATATAGAGAATAGATAGGATTTGACGGATGAACGAATGAGACCAGCTGAGGAAAAGGCAACAGTACTGGCTTTTCCTATTTTATAGTTTGCACGGGCTACGGTGGAGATCGCGTGGCTAGGCTGCCTTCGTTACATCCCCGGTTTGAACCTACTCGCATGCTTTCTTGTCATCATCTAACAGCCAGCATTCGAGCCGAAGTTGCGAAATTTTGGGCGACTAACAGGCCTGCGTAATTTTTAAGTTCACACCACCGCGCCCTTATGGACAATTGTAATCAAAGTTGTGAATCATTATTGATACATAGCCCATGAATAATCGAGATTCAAGTACATCTTACATCTTATCAAAGGAAGCCGGAATCATAGATACCGCAAATTTGTGACATCGTTTTACCAGTTCAAGCGATGAGTGGGGCACTGGTATCCATCCGGGTTTTTGAAGAGATACAATTGATGATACTCCTCTGCATCCCACCACTCGCCGGCTGGAATGATTTCAGTGACGATCTTCCGGCCCTTTGGTGTGAAACGTTTCGCCTGGATCTCTTGCGTTACCCGCTTGGCAATGGTTTCCTGGTCGGGTGAATGAGTGAATATCGCAGAGCGGTATTCTATAGCCACAAATGGAGAATGTTAAGCTCAGATGGCAGGTCAAAAACCCAGCGTGGAATGGGGAGGGCTTACGGGTACCGACATCTCCACCTTGGCGGTTGTGAGTGGTAGGGTCGTGAGTGCGGTAGAAGAATTCTTTCATCTGGAAGTTGGGTGCCACAGCTCTGAGGTCAGAGAATCGAGTTTTTTTTGAACTGTGAGCTTACTGGTAGACATGGCCGCACGATAATGAGCTGGATCAATACTGGTCGTTGTTAAAGCTGGTAAAAGACCTCTGAGAAAAGCTAACATCGGAGAGTGTAAGCGACCAGATTATGTGATCAAGATGACATACAGTGATCACATGTTCATTTGCGCTTCGGGATGAGTGGATCTTTAACCTCGGGTACGATTAATATTGTAATGTTTAACAGTCAGTCATATGCATTCAAGGCTGCATTTGGCGCATCTTGGTTACAATCGAGCGAGGTTTCTCATTTTTTTTAGCGAATTTCTACACGAGGGGCGGCCTCCCACTCAGCTGGTTCCGACTCTTTCGGCTGTTGCGAATGGTAGGTTTGTGAGTGCAGTAGCAGAATTCTTTCATGCATGATTTAACACAATCAGCTCGAAATCAATAGGGGAGGAAAACACAGCAAAAAAAAATGGAGTTTGTCATGACTGATGACAACGGGGTCGAACTCTATCTTGACTGATCCTGCGCGGTCGGTCGTCTCTGAGGACCGTCCTGTAATCGGGGTTCTTTACTTGTGGATTTACCCCAGTATATCGTCTTGAGAATGCCTTTTTTCTATACGGATTGGTAAAGTATCAGGATGATGGGCGGGCATCATGACCCAGCAACAATTGGACAACATCCTGAGTAGTTGAGGGTCACAGGAAAATCGGGAACAGATACAACTTAATCGTTCTTCCTTGTTTCACCCTTTCTTTGCTCGATTTTTAGGTACTCCCGAGCAGCGGTAGCAGCCGCATTACGTGACAGTTCCTTCCATCAATTATCAGCCTCCAAGCATCTACAATCGAGCAATGAATCACTGGCAGAGCCTTTCATATAGAACCGGTGCCGACAACGAGCCATCGTACTCGTGGCTCCAGTGACCCTCTCAGTGCTTGAGAAGACTTCCAGATGACAGTGGATTTCTTGGGACAACCGCGCTGTATTCTGACTCGGGGCTTACTAGATTCTCTTTCCTATCCTTCACGCTGATGACTGGGACAGTAGATTGCTACTAGTATAGACATATTCTAAGATGGAATGTAAAATGTGTCAAATTCCACAATTGAGAAACCTGGTTTGGCAAACCTCATGCTACATGCAATGTTAGGATCGAGGCTATACAGACCCATGATGTGAATATGTTTCTACAAAACTGGCTCTCTGTTTCATGAGGAGCATAATCAGTGTTGGGTACATTGCCTATGAATGAAGCCCATGGGTTTAATAAAGAATTATTGGATGCAAAATACACTTGCAGAAGTCATGAAGTATACATTACTAAAACACTCAGCTGCTAGAGAGTCCCAGTGCAACACACTTGACCCTGGTATGAATAATAGGATGATGTTTACCATCTATATCTAGTTAGCTTTTTTTTGTTGAGGAGTGGTTTCTGGTTAAAGGCATACCTGTAGAATGCAAAAGACTAGGCCAGACTCAATAAGAAGCCTCAGAATCTTATGGACATGAGATTTCTGTTGGTCTTTCTTGTTCAGATGTGTAGCAAAAAACTTTCCATATTTCCTACCATATCCAAAATATTAGTATCCTCTCTAATAAATAAAAAGGGATCCAGCTTGTCATTATGTCAAAACCAATGGATAGCATGCTTACAAGCAGAGATATCATCCAAATATTAGAAATGTTAAGCTTTATCACCAAGTGATTATGTGCAGCCCTCCTCTCTTCCAAAGGCACATCCTGGTTTCTGAGTCCTGTGTCAATGGCTGAATATACTACCACTAATGGCAATACAGTTGCAATGCATGCACAAAGAAAGCTCAATGCAGACAATGCAAAGAGCTTATAATGGACAGGAGATTTAGACTGGGGGTTGCTACAACCAAGGGTCAGGGTGTTGCATACAAGGGGAATCTTTACCTACAATATGTGGGAAGCTGTGATATAAAAGACCACAGTAAAGATGCCTTGGAGACAATTGTGAGCACTTATAAACAAGGGTAAGGCCGAGGTCTCTACCATTGAACAGTGTGCGAGTTGTCAATATGACAAGATTGGGGATAAGAGTCAATCCCACTCTTCCTAGAAATGCTCATTCCTCTGGTGTCATGGTAAAGTTTTAAAAATGAAAAGGATAGTGAGGCTTGGGATAAACCTATGCCATTATATACCTGAATCCCTTGATGCTATCCAATCATCAATGCTATTGTTAGCAAATCCACTTTCATGATATAATTTATTTTTGTACATTGGAGGTGTGGTTGCGAATACCGTAGCAACCAACCAAGTTGCTTTTTAGAATGGCGGTGTGATAATCTATATAGCAAATACAATGGGGTCAGTGATGTGATGTAAATACATTTTCAAGTGTTCGCTCAATGAGATAGTTCGATCTTATCCACTACACCATAGCCCGACAATACGACACGTCTCGTGTGAGATGCGGTGAGGGAACTGCTGGTAGGCTCGTGCTGCTTAGTGGTAGCTTGACCTGTGTCGCATCATGATCGGCCTGTGCTGTGTTTACTTGATATATCGACTTTTTGATTGTTCTAAATTTAGGGCTTCATGCACTCCTGAAAATCAGCGTAGGTGGGTTGTCGCTATGCCAGTTGATATTTTACGGATCCTCCCAGTCCGAACTATACTGTCCCTTTCTTTATATACAACAGTATGGGATCCCCGCCAACATTCTAAGCCCATCAAAGCTGAGCTGCCGTCTTCGTGGCCATCTGTCTCTTACCATACCAAATTACCTCCGTCAATTGTCTCATCAAAGATACCCCGCATTCATTCTCTACGACGGTCACGCTTGTTGCTGGTTAAACCGAGTTTACGATGTTGACTTTCAGCCCCTTGATCCTAGATTTGCATTATACTCCCCTGCTGGTATAGCTAGCTCCACCTACGATGTACTCTGGCTTTTCTTTCATCAAGATTGAATCTGAGCGTCGTATCGGAGGTGGACTAGGGTCATCTCCTCAAACCTTGTACGGGGTGGGTCTCAAACTGATGACCTCACCCATACATGTCGCAAATGATGGATAGGGCAAGCACAGCAGGATGAGAACCGCCAATTTATAGGAGTCAGATTACCTTAAAAATTCAAATACAACAGGTCGATCAAAACACCGAGGGCAAAAAAGATAATGGGTTGAGTGTAAACCATGAAGTTTAAAGAGGATTATATAGCCCCATAACCCAATCGTTATTACTTACATCTCGCAAATGATGGATAGACAATGTTATGAGCACCGTGACAGTGCTGGGAACCATCAGTGTCTGAGAGTCGGATTACCTTGAAATAGAACAGGCCGATAATCACGCCGAAGGCAAAAAAGATAAAGGGTTGAGTGAGCCAAATTGCGCCCAAACCTGCAAAGCGGCAGCTGGATAGTTAACCTTGGAGTCAGATATGTGAATATAAAGTAAAAGGGTCCAACATTCTGCTAGCTGCGTTCGGGCAAATAATCTTACCCGCGCAAGTCGTCTAAAAATGTCATGACAGGTGTAGTGGGCAGTATCTGTACGACCTCTTGGTCTCGTTGAGAGTGACCCGTGGAAGAATGAGTAATACATGATTGGTCAATTAGACCGAATGAGATTCAATTGGATGCACTAGAGTCATCTTGACACGCCCTCTCTGAGTGTTCTTATCCTTCTCGACTTCAATGTTCACTATAACCTTGTCAAAGACAGCTATAGTAACCTCACTCGCCCCAGAGTTGGCGACCGCTATCGTGTAGTTGTCAGGGTCGAACCGGATTTCGCGCTTGAACATGACTAGTCCTTCGATACCGAGCCTTAGGGGGTAAACTCGTCAGCCAGCTCAGTAAGCGACTAAAACGACCTTACTTGGAAACAAACACTCCTAGACCATTTCTAAAGGTCCGAATCACAAACGCCTCTTCCTGTACTTGTGCTTTGTCTCTCTCATTCCGACCTTTAAGCGCAAGCCCTACGTAGAATTCCACACTTGCCCGTCCAGCCATTTGAGCCATTCGGTGTCTGCGATTGACATTGTCTAGTACTCGCTCGACTTGAGATTTAGAAAGAAGGCTGGCGTGTAACGGGGCATATCCAATCGCCGCTGCAAGCTGGCGATGGGCAAGAACATCTGTAAAACAAAACGTAAGAGAATATCCAATAGCGGGCCTTAGGGATTTTGGGGGAATTATTTTACCAGCATAGCGCCTGATTGGACTGGTGAAATGTGTGTATATAGGGCTCGCGAGCCCATAGTGACCGAATGTGTCTCGGCTGACACTTCCCGAGCAGAAATATTCAGCGGATAACATACACCGTGTTGCCATGATGCGGACTAGGGTGTTGAAGGAAGGCTCGTTAGGATCCTTGGGTTAACGGGTCAATTGTCGTCGTGGGGGGGGGGGCTTCGATAGGCAAGGAAAAAATAACGCACTGTACAGGCGTCTAACGATGCTGCTAGCGCCCCAGAACTTGACACATCCAGCACCATCCCTTTTCGCTTCAACAAAATATCCTGCAATTTCTCAAAGTTCGTTTTGGGCGGTGGAAGATGTCGTCTAGCAAAAATAGATATATTGACGATGAGCATGCCTCCACAGTCGCATATTCTACCGAGAAACATACCTCAAGACAGCTGTTTGAGGAAACATTCCTTGAATTCTTTCAGCGACGCTGATATTCGCAAGCAACATAAACTCTTCAACAAGGCTATTTGTTTCCCTCATTTCCTTCTGCTCAACGTCAATAGGATCGGACGATTCGGAGCTGTCTAGATGGATTTTGACTTCGGGAGAGGCGAGGTTAAGCGCCCCAGCAGCCATTCGACGTGCCCTTAACTTTTGTGCCAATTGGTTCAGTAACCGAACCCCAACTGTAAGATCATCTTGCAAGTTACTGGGATAAAGATCAAGCACCGGAAAAGCTGGAGATAGGGCAAGCAACTTACGGGTCATCTTTCCTGATTTGGGCCTCTTCGTACGTGAAAGCAGCTTTCGACGCGATCACTGATTTGGTGAAACGGACATTGACGATATCAGCGTCGGGTGTCATTTCCTATCATTAATATATACATCAGACTGATACTTTGCTTCACGGCCATGAGTGAAGTCAATTACCCAGATGACTGAGAAAGCGAGACGTTCGACGTAGGGCCTTAGTGAACAAAGATTAGTCCCTAGTAAACTTGGGAGCATGTCGATGCGCTTGTCAACAAGATACACCGTGGTTCCTCGTGATGCTGCTTCGCTGTCCATTGGGTTGTCAGGAAGGACAAAATGTGATACATCCGCAATATCTATAAAGCATCTTGAATGGAGAGTACAAAGTAAGGGCACATAATGCTTACGAACGCCCGCTTCGATATTCCCGTTGGACAAATGACGGGCATGCAACGCATCATCGATATCCTGGCAATCTAAGCGAGTTTTATTATCGAGGAATGTTACGGGTGAAGGACACGAACGACTCACTGGGAGGATCAATACTACAGATAATAAGGTCCCTGAAATCTTCACGGTCCCGCCAGTCCACACTACCTGCACTTTTCGGAGGTACAACCCATTGTTCTCCTTCCGCGGGAAGGCAATCGAGGATGGCTTTCCCAAATGGCCGATAAGGCACTTCGAATTCTAATAATAGACTCTCTTGTTCTGCATCCTTACTTTCTACTTTCCCAAGCGCACGGACAAAATGACCTTCCGGATAACGGGATGTCGTGTCCCATCTGTCAATCGTCACAAGGATTTTCTGGCCAATGAGAGATGGGGCTTGGCGGGTCCGAATACGGATCCGTGGGAGGAAACGGGACACAGGCGTTGCAAAGACAGTTTGTTGTGATAAAGAAGTGGTGTTGGAGGATGTTAGAGAAGTACTGTCGATGTGGCAAACATAACTATAGGATGAGGTGAATTACAACTAGGCATATTCAGGAAGCAAAACGAAGCAACACATACGCGCGCCAATTGCGTTTCACAACGCCCACTATACGCCCAGTGGGCTGTTTTTCTAATGATGTGTGTTTGACGTCTTCTGATGTCAAAACTTTCTTCTCGCGCTGGGTGACATCGTTGTCGCCTTCATCACCATCATCGCCGGAATCCTCTGCATCATCATTTTTTAGAGTCGCTGGGAGGAAATGAACGTCAATATGGATAGATTCAGTAAGGAACAAAGGGTCGAAACACACAGTCCTGATCGACAACTTCATCAGCGGGTGCCTCCCATTCTTTTTCATCGAACACTTCAACCACAACCACGTCACCTTGTACGGCACGGTTCATGTGTTCTCGTCCAACCAATAAAACTGGTTTGCCAAAAGCGGGTAATGAGACGTTGCCCTAGCGGATGCTATTTAGATTACGAATGGACTGTTGGCAAATTTGGATTTACCTCGAGGTAGTTGTACTGGTTGGCATTGAAGTGACCTTGATAAAGTATTCCCGCTTTAATACCCGCAAGCAATGTTGCAGTGGGCAGATACTATGTCACGATCAGTTTGCGTTTGGATTCATGGTCGGACGAGTAACTTACATCGGGGTACAGTGCTTGACGACTTCCCACTGCCTGAGTCGGCTCAATTTCGTTGGCGCCATCAGCCGCGAGTAAATCCAATAACTGGTTTGCTTCTTTCATCCCCTCCACGTAAGTACGCACTAAGAAAAGATTAGTCCTCGAAGTAGAGCTTGTTTTTGATAAAAACGACAGACCGGAGATACATGAAATCCCAGCCTGCTCGGCCTTTTGTCGATTCATCGCATCCTCGGTCATGAGAATAACAGTCGGTGGTTTGGTAGGTGCTTTACCGGCTCTTGTAAGGCGCGACTTTCGAATGTGCTCGTTGTACCATGCAGTAGCCTTCCTTATGCCTGTTACGTTTTCGCATTGTGATGGAAATCCAAGAAATATTGGGACGAACCTCTATCATTACGATCATTGGGTGTCTCTCCCTCTTCCCGCACAACTGCAGTCTCTCTACTTGTTGATCAGAACCATTTGACCCCATCAGAGTAAACGAACCAACGAGCGATATTCATTGTAGAACACCCAAATCCGCTTCTCCTCCATTTTTAGTAATGCATTCAGGCGATTGTACAGAGGAAGTGAGCGGTGCCTGATCTCTTCAATAACGGTCTGTAAAAGGATGATTGGTGGCGTGAAAAGATCTGATTCCACAAGATCCATCTGCGCCCGGACGTCAGTTAGGAAGAAAAATAGAACGCCTGCACCAGGATGCCCACTTGTGCAAGAAAAACGTTGGTATCTGGTAGTAAAAAGTGTCCATCAGGATATGACGGATGGCCCTGGCCGCCAGCTTTTGGTAGCGTTTTCACGGATGAGGGACAGGAAAAACATTCTTCAACACCGCAGCTAACGTCGTCACGCAAATACCTTTCCCGAATGACTGTCTATCTATGAGCATTCAATAGATAAAATGCACAGGCCAATCACCTTTAACAACCTTGCCTCGCGCAGTTTTCTTGAAGAATTTTCTTTGAGTGATCACTGCCTCCGCCTGAGGTCGTTTTCG
This sequence comes from Rugosomyces carneus, assembly GCA_018221805.1. Lineage (NCBI taxonomy): Eukaryota > Fungi > Basidiomycota > Agaricomycetes > Agaricales > Tricholomataceae > Rugosomyces > Rugosomyces carneus. Next base: position 20,562 of record JABCKM010009983.1, read on the forward strand.
AATGGTGATTTCTACCATCGCCTTTGAGGCTGTTGTCTGGTATTCCGCTCAGCTGGGCGGTGCAAGCATAAGCAAGAAGTCCGATTGGACGGACACGTGACCCGGCACCAAACGCTTTCAATGTTTCCGCGAATCCGCGTGCTTCCAAAGTCTCTTCAAAATGCAGTGGTGCACTGGTGAGTCTTGTCTAGAACATTAACTGCCTCTAAATTTTATTGTCAAGTAATATGTGACAAGCATCATTCTAGATATCGTCTACTTTTTTTTATCGGCGCTGAAGCCGAAGCTTCGAGGTTCGACTTTTTTTTTTTTTGGCTTGGAATAACACTGAAAACACATGTGATTGACAGTGGTTGTTGACTGCAGATACAGTAACGAGCCGTGATAGGGCGCAGTAACTTCAATGTGAGTGCTATTTCTTCATCGCGCCTGCTAGTCCTGAGACGCTGTTCCGATGCTCCGAAGCAGTCAACCTCAATTTTGCATGCGCATGTGGTTGATGATCCGTCAGAAAAACTTGATTGTTCAGCGCTCTCAGCCAAAATTGTTTTCCCGAGTCGACCGAATATAGCTCCTAGAATGTTTCCTCGGGGAAGACGAATAATTCTAAACACTCCTCGCATCCCCTTTCGAACGATGAAGGCCTTTCATCTCATTTCGCAAAGACAGAGCTCTTAGGGGCGCGACCGGGAGATTGTGAAGTCCGGAGCTGAGCATAGGAACCAGAGCATACCTATGGTGCTGTACATCTATTGATGCTATAGTTACGTCTAAAACTGAAGCTTCCATGCTTTCTCGCTAGTGGACATGTAAAAATTGCCGAAAAAGATACCTTTGGTTATCTCCATTTATCAACTGATGACCCACCAGTCGGGTTCCATGGCTATCGGTGATATGTCCTTTTCTATACCATGATGACAGTAAATGACAGCTTCACAATGTGTTCGCCACCAAAATTAGGCATGTCATCTAATCTAATCAGCGCTTGTTCAGTCTGCCCGGCATGAAGTCTAGCCGGCAATGCCCAGCCGCCCACACGGGGGCAAAGACCCTACGCCCAGCAAGGATCTCGGCACTACACGCCACCATCATCTGTCTCCGTCGGACATCGTACCTCACTCGGCCAAATGGTACACAGGCTTACTGAATTACTCCGAAAGTCTTTAAGACTCTGAAAAACGTCAGCAACCATGCTTTCCGCGCGTTTGCCAACATCCGCTTCCCCTCATCTAAGCATCCCTTACCATGGCAGTGGCAGCAACGCTAGGTAACACGATAGGAGCAGCCTTCCTAGGAGCCATGATTGCTGCGGTGTACGTTTTGTTAGCCCGCCATACGAACAACATGACTCACCGATTCAAAGTTTGTACGGAGTTACCAACCT
>JABCKM010009984.1:0-23530 GCA_018221805.1 Rugosomyces carneus
ACTGCTTCGATACTTCGCGCGAGTCTAGCTGTAGTCTCACAAGGTCTCGCTTTACTTTGAACTATGTTCTTGCACCTGCTGAATTTTTCTCCTAGATAAATCACGCATTCGAAAGTCTCTTCATACGTCGCATCCTAGTGGTTCCACCCCGTCGCTTCATACATTTCACACAGAACATGAAGAAGCTCAATTCATTGCTATCGAGATCAAAAGGCTGACATCATATACCGGGGGCGCCATCCGCTGGGGAGATATCGCCATTTTGCGTGAGGATATCTCCTGCTGGTTTGTTGTCGCGTCTAATGCCAACACAAGTCCGCTTCAATGCCCTTTCGCGTAGTATCGAAAGTGCTTTGCAAAAGAATGGCATACCTAGCAAAGTCCTTGGTGGTCATAAGTTTTTTGAACGACAAGAAGTCCGTACACGCTTCTGTAATTACTGATCCATCTAACAATCAGCTTGTATTGGCCTAGATTAAAAGCTTACTTGCATATCTCCAGCTGATTGATAACCCAAGCTTCAATCCGGCTTTGGTGCGTGCGGCAAACGTGCCCACGCGAGGAATTGGCGATAAGGTCCGTAATCCCCGCCTCATTATGAGTTAGTTCCCATCCGCGCCACAGACTCTGCTAGAGATCGCTGCGAGAGGTGAGAAGTCTAGAGTCTCGCACTTATCCATCATGGAAGGCATCTGCGACTGTCGGCTACCCGACCTCAAGCCGACGGTGAAGCGTAAACTAGCTCCATTTGTAGAAATCGTTCGAACAATGCGTTCTCTTGCTGATCAAGTGAGGCCCTTTCCTGAAGAATCGTACGACATCTTTTTAATAGCTGTGCATCCAGGGAACTTCACCTGCAGACCTGATTCGTCAATTAGTCGACCTCGTGAAATTTGAAAGCTATTTGAGACAAACTTACCCTGACTGGGAGAGCCGATGGGAGGATGTGAAGGAACTGATCACATTTGCAAGCGAAGTAGAGGCCGATGTCATGTCAGCCAAAAGGAGTAGCCCAGACCTGGACTCTGTAGAGTGAGCTTCCTCGCACTTGCAAACGGTTTGGAAACCTAAATTGCCACAGAGACACTCCACTTCGGCTGTTCCTCCAAGCTTCCATGCTATCTTCTGCTGGCGATAGCCGAGCTCATGACGCCGATGATGTGAGCCGTTATTCAAGATATCTTAAAATATACCAACAGCCTACTTAGAAGGTGACTATCACAACATGTCATGCCGCAAAAGGCCTCGAATGGCCTGTAGTAATGATTCCATCCGGTAATTAGTCTCTCATTATTACTAGCGCATCTACTGGTTTTGAACCGCCTGGATTTTGCATCAGTTGAAGAAGGCACCTTCCCGTTCGCCCGTTCTGAAGACACAGAAGAAGAAAGGTCAGTTGAATATATAGCGTTATTTATTTCTTTAGCTCATTTTCAGACGCTTGCTTTACGTCGCCTGCACACGGGCTCAGTGCCTCCTGTACCTATCTCGTGCTGAGAAACGCAACATGGCAGGCATTACAAAAGAGCGAACCTTGAGTAGTTTCATTTCGGCAGTGGTTGAAGAGGACCCTGTAAGCCGCCCAAGACCCCAATGATAAAACTGCTCTGATTTGTCCAAGACCCTTTTTACCAGTATGCAGCCGAGTTTCCTGCAGGTCGATCGAGAAGTTATCTGTAATCTTTTGAAAAGGCCACTGCCTGACCACTCAGAGTTATCACGTCGAGTATCAGAATTGTTTGTTTCAACCTCCCTGTTGATCTGCTTTTCTCGACTGACCCTCGACGCAGTGAAAAGACGGCACGACATCGTCTCGATTACGCTCCAGAATTCAAACCCCCTCAAAATTTCTCATCCTTGAGCGATATATTACAAAACCAAACCACAGACACCTCCGTAGCATCCACTTATCCACCACGGACGACGCAGACAGTATTGTTTGCGTCCAACTCACAAGAAATGGCTGAAAATACACACTTACACTCGGCGACTATAAAATCACGTCCATGGCACGAATCCATTGATAGCAATCGGGCGTCATTAGACCACGCCGTGCAACTACACCCACTCTTACAACAGGTAAACACAGGCCGCAAGTCACGTAATGATAATATTCTTCCACCTGTGGGGACAGCGTCTATTGTAACGTTTTCAATCGAAGCTTCGACAGAAAATAAGCAAATCTTGGAACCAGGAGTTCAGGGCGTCAAACGCCGACTAGGGATGGGGCGGAGTGGTGGGGGATACACCAATAAGAAATTCAAATGTCCTACATAGAAATAGAATGACTGACATGAGAATTGTAAGTAAAACGGAAATTGCCGTTGTAATCTTTGCTCCTTAACCATGGCAAAGCCACTGGCAGTCAGTTGGCCTCATGTTTTCCGCGAGGCAGCTGGTGATCCGAGATTCCACAATACGACTGGAAGTTATCCATAATTATGTCTTGTCATAGCAAGTGATGCCTCCGCAGATTTCCTGACGTGCTCAGTGTAGAAATTCTTCACCAGCATAACGGCTTACTCCACCCGGTCCTCACGCAGATTATCGCCATCTTGCAGCACATTATAAACTCAACCCTCGGTGATTCCTCGTGAGTAACGCAAGGCATATATATTACCACCATTTGCTGGGACGGCCCCATTCATGTATTAAAGACAAACCAGCTGAACCTCTCCCCTCGTGAACCACCTTCTCAATCCAGATTATTCCCGCGAAACTTTAGATACCGAGATGCCAGCTTATACTAATTCTCGGCGAGAGCCCCTCGCCATCCCCCAAAGGTCATACGATGGGCCTCGTCCATCTAACCCTTCCCCTGTAACACCAGCAGTGACCGGCATCATCTACCCCCCTACACCTATGGACTCGTTCACTGAGGCTGATACCAGTGTCTATCGTCCCCCACAAAACCACTTCTATACCCACCCTAATATCGCTGCGTCTTCTATAGACAACGGGGGCCCTCGCCCCCTATCCGATGGTCACTCTCTTGACCAGCTCTGGGGTACCATCCGACAGCAAAAGGAGCTTCAGATGGCTAAGGAACGCCCAAAGGTCAGATCGTTGGAAGAATTAGCCAACGATATGTCTTTAGAGCAACATCCAATCGATATCCCGGTTTTAGAATCTCATGTATCTGGACCCAAACCAATCAAGAAACAAAAATCTATGTGTGTACCTGTCTCTTCCTTCCTCCTTCTTCATTAGGTCATTATGAAATCAAGAAGCTAATGTCGTGGCCCTCTCGTGTTTTGTTTTTAGTTCATCATTTCGAGAATCCACAGATGGTCGATCGATAGTAGCTACATTCGATCTATCTGATGTGGCAAAACAAGATGTACACGTCAGCTACCAACGGAACCGCTTGGTTGTCACTTGGACAACAGCCGAGATATCGGAATGGAATGAGAGTGGCGTAATCATGAGAGAACGTCTAGAGAGGACTTTCCATAGAACTCTCCCATTGCCAGAAGGCACCAGGGTAAGTTACTCCCGTCCACGTGGACACTTGCACTCAATGCTCTTTTTAGTTCGAAGAGATACGTGGTTTGATGAATGGGCGACAGCTGACCCTACGATACCCTAATATGCGTTGCCTGCGGATTGAACCACATTCGAGATCCAGGGATTCTTAAACAAGGATAACTATCTATCCAAGGAGTGGCAGTGGACGGGACGGTTAGTGTATATTATCGACTGTTACCATCGAATAGTATTGTTATTATTTGAGAAAGGTCATTCGAGGATGACAAAATAAGTGGTCTCTAAGCACTTAGTTTGAATCTAGCCAAACAACGCCGCATGCGTAGCACGCTGCCAGCCTATCGGAAAAGCGTCTGCTGCACAAGATAACTTACAACTCGTCTTCGCACCGCAGGTATAATGATCGGAAGTCGCGCACGTCTTTGTCTTTCAAAAGAGAGAAAACGTCGTCCATGCAAAGAGTTTGCGAGCGTAAACACTGATAACATCGGTTTAATTGAGGTTCCACACATTTGAATAAACAGCAGGCGGACGAAAACACATCTTGAGCACGATCGTTTACCGGAGTTTACGCTAAGTTGTCAGTCCTCGGAGGGACAGTAGACTAGTCGACATCAGGTTTCGTTCTGCAGCCTTCTTCTGTGTCAGAAAAAGGAACAAAGCGCAAAGGAGTGTAACAAGTGATCGCTGGTTCTTTCGCAGTTTGAGGTTCTTGTCCTCTGGTGTAGGTTGCAGTATAAGACATGGTTTGATCAATAAATTTCCAAGCACTAAGAGGGCGACGGTCTGTCTGGGAGATCACTGCAGGCATGGGGTTCCGAGAAAACGATGCCCTACGGAAAGCAACTCCACGCCGTGGACTGACAGCATTCCAAGGTTTGACAATTCGCGGTTTGCGCCTAGCACCACTAAAATTTGTAGAGGTTGTGAAATGGAAGGATGATTGCTTGAATGTATCGGACAGCTTGAGGACGCGCTTGGGAAAGCCATCGAAGCTAGAATGATGCCAATCGACTTTGGACTCCGGGGAAACGTTACTGGCTTCGCTATCTTCGATAGGCTCGTCAAGAGACAGTGGGCTGCTGGAACGAATGATACGATTCCATCGTCGACCATACCTTTTGATTCTAGTATGTATGCGGGCATTTCTTCTCAGAAACAGTTCTACGGATACATGTTCGGAATCCGAAGACAAGTCAGCCATCCTAGGGCTAGAAACCCCAGATAGGCTCCCTTTAGTGGGGGTTGGTTGAGGCGGCCAAGGCAAGGGGCGAGGCTGACTTGTGCAGGATCTCTCTTGCAAACTGGAGTCTCTGCTATCTTTACTAGTGTCATTGTCTGGTTTAATATGGCTCTCGAAGAGTCCTTTAATCAACGGGGAAGAGGCGGCGGCGTCAGTCGGTATAAAGCGTTTACGTTTTCGCTTTATCTAAGGACACAGTCGGGCCTAGTCTATGACATCCACGGCACTTATGCCCATTCTGGTGCTTACCAGGATTTCTGACTCTAGAGTCGTTTGAGTCGTTGAAGAGACAACCATGGTGAGTGGTGCTGGCGAAGTGAGAGTGCTTCAATGTAGTCACATGCAGGCTAGCTTTTCTATTAACTAAAACTACTATCAATTTTTAGCCTGGGCTTTCTGGAGATTTTCCAAGTCGCCTTTCAGTCGTTTCAATACGTCCACCGCATCTTTAATTTGAGCGTCAAGCTCAGCTGTCCTCGGTGTCTGCCCCTTCAATCCACGGACCATCTTTCCTTGCTCAGATATCCGGGCCTCCAGAGCTTGCATCTCTGGCGTCTTAGGCAAATCTGGAGCCTCTGCCCGTTTCGAGAGGGCTTTGTTCGCAGCGACCGCCTTTCGCTTTGAAGCACCTGGCGCAGCCTTGGTGGGATCTGTGCTATTCGTCGGCTTGGCAAGATCGTCTCCAGCGAACTTTGCTTTCCAAACATCGATCATCTTCTCATCTATCTTCGTAAAAAGATGCTCGGGCTTCCCAATCGTATGACCAGCAATGATGTCGAGAGATAAAACCTCGGGAACGATGCGAGCGGGGGCGTTGAGTTGCGTGAGGATAGAATCAGAGGTTGCAGGCATGAATGGGTAAATCAACGCCGAGAGTACATAGATCAAGTTAACAGCACGGGACACCACCTGAGCACACCTTTTTGGGTTCGAGGTCATCAACGCTTTGTTAAGACCGGACGACTGCAAATAAAGATTCCCGCGCATAGAGATGAGCATGACAGTTTGCAGGCCAAGACGCAATTTCACGGATTCCATGGCGTCAATATATTCCTTGAGTAGGTTGTTAACGTCGGAGATGAAGTCACTATCGCTCTCGTCATTGGGAGACAGAGGGCCGGTTTCATCCCCGCTGTCGGGAATGATGCTATCGTATTGTGAAGAAACAAATTTCAAAACTCGATTAACAAAGTTGCCAAAGCTGAGTTAGAAGCTTAGAGCCAAACAAGTGGAAAGAAAGAGTTCCGCTCACTTGTTGAGAAGGACGTTATTGTTGCCAGCAACCTTGTGAACATGAGCCGGGCGCAAATCGGTAAAGAGGCAATACTCACGCAGTCAGCCCATGAGAACATGGCATCTGCAGTCTCTGGCCGTGTAGAGAGTAAGTAATAGCGCCATACAGACGGAGGGATGCCCGTTTCTTTTGCCGCCGGCCCGAAAACGCCACGGTTTTTACTTTTCGAGAATTTTCCGCCTTCATAATTTAGATACTCTGTGGAATAACAGTCAGCATGGAGCGCGAGAGAAGAAATCAAAGCTCACCTGTGGTTGAAAGATGATGAAGCAACGTCCAGTCGCGACCGTCGCCAATTTGAATGGAAGGAAAATACACAGTATGGAAGTAGACATTATCTTTCCCCATGAATTGGTAGAGTCGCACATTTCTAGGATTAAGCCACCACTGTCGCCATTCAGGGGTATAATTCGCTGTGATACTAGAATATCCAATAGGAGCATCGAACTATCCTACTGTTAGCAGCAGAAAAAGGTAAACAAAAAATGGCTCTGACCCAAACATCTGAGTTTATTGTCAACGTTTGGCAAAGATCAAAGGCGACGAAGACCACATACAAAGAACTTTTCCTCTCATTCCATGTTCTTCGCTCTCATATTGCGACGGAATTGGTACTCCCCAAGTCAAGTCGCGCGTGAGTGGAGTTGGAATTAGACCAGCCTTTAGCCGAGGGTCCACTAGGGTTCCTTCTGCATTAATCACAGCGTTTGGTGACCATTTCCCAGCTTTCCATGAGCGTTTAATCCATTCTTCTGTCTTTGACTGGGTAGCATTCAGCCTGAAGTACATATGGACGGACATCTTCTTGGTAACAACGTGATTTTTATTGATGAGGCAACGAGGGTTGACGAGTTCAATGGCATCCAAGGTACGACTGCAACCATCACACTGGTCTCCACGGGCATCCTAGGTGATACTTCAGCATCGGGCTAGATGCGCGCTGTGGCCCATTACCTCGTATCCACAGTGAGGGCATGTTCCTTCAACATATCGATCTGCTAAGAACCTACATCACAGCATGGATCGATGTTGGCATTATCAGTACACAAGGTCCTCACTTGGGGCAACCTTCACAATAGGTCTGCTCTTTTTCTTGCTTCTCAAGATATCCGTTCTTTCCTAGGTTCGAAAAAATCGACTGAGAAATCCTAGGCAAATTGTTTTTGGCGAAAGAAAATAACGTCAGAGTCTGCTTACTCAGTATGTAAGGGGGTCGATGTGCGACCAAAGTAATCGAAGCTTGGGCGGAATTAAGATCTACACACAATCCGTGGTAGATCGACGCACCCTATGTCGAACCAAGCATACGTATCTCTATGAAGCTCAGTATATTTATCGCATAGTTCACGGGGAGTGATCCCCTCTTTGAGAGCCTGTGTTTCGGTTGCAGTGCCGTATTCATCGGTACCACAAATGTACAGCGTCCTCCTATTCCTAGTTCCTTTTCACTCATATCGGTGGGTGCGCAAGATAGAGCAGGGAACCAAGCTCACGGCTATAACTTTTGAAGGGGTGAGAATCGATGGTTACAGAAGGTGTCTGCTCAACGACTCACCGACTATATACATCAGCACTCAATGTGCTTCCGATGATGTTTCCTTCGAATTTTTAGAAATATTTTCGTGGTCCTAGATAATCTCACTCTACCTAGATGTGGTACGTTGTTGCAATAAGGCAAAGCGGATGTAATCAGAATATTCTCTTCGCCCTCCTTGGGCAATCTGACATGAAGTTCGCTGATGAAATTAAACGTGCTCTGATGTAGTTACATACATGGCAGGCGCTCCTGGTGGAGGGATATTCCGTAGTATACCTTCTGCAGATCGGATTCTTTGGGTCATCGATGTCGTTGTGTTGAGAAGTAGAAAGGGAATAGATATCGACTCGATTTGACTCGATAACACTTTAAGCGTCACGTGCTCAAGCACTCAGCACTTCGTTAAAAGTACTCGTTAAAAGTACTCGTCAATTACACCCTTTTTTCGACAAATTCTACATTCCAAAATTTACAGTCAAGGACTCGACTAGTTTACAATAATATTATCTCGAACGAAAAATTTTCACTCGCCAATCTCGATGATATATTTAGTTGTTATGATCGTAACAACAAGTCACAACAACACGCGCTTGCTGCACGCACACAGCGGTACAGTATAGCCAATGGTATAGGGAATAATATAGTGGTTTTTGTACCGCACACAAGACTTTATCCAACACCAACGCGAAGGCCATGAATCCCTCAACGTGGCTCAGGTAAGCGTTTCACCGAGGACATTACCCGATGTACTGGCTCATGGTTGCCCAGTTTTGGGCTCAGGTCGACTTCGCAGCCTGAGTTCACTTTTCGTTCTGTTATTTTAGGGCTTGCCATTGGATGCCTCATATGTTTCACAAATTTGAGCCTGGGCCTACAATCTGGGTGGATATCTATGTGCGTTCACAAACTTGTAAATACGACACCACTTGAAATGCTCTGCAGGATGTCCATTCAGTCAGCCTTGATAGGCTTTCTTGTTTCTAGAATGCTTCCAACACCTTTGACTCCTCAAGAAATCATTGTCGTTCAAACTACCGCTGTTGCTACTGGGACAATGCCCCTTGCGGCCGGTTTTGTGGGAATTCTACCGGCTTTGACTCTACTTACGGAAAAGCGCGACGGCTCTCCTCCCATACACCTAACGTGGATTTCAGCAGTACTTTGGTCGTGTGGTGTGGCTTTCTTTGGGTAGGCAAAACTACTTTTTTTTTCTCAGTTTGTTTTGACCAAAATAACCAGGGTATTCCTTTCCCCCCCGATCCGCAAACAAGTCGTATGTAATTTTTCGATGACGTGAATAGCTATTGAGAATGGCATCTGTGTATAGATCATTGAAGAGCAGCTGACTTTTCCATCTGGGACAGCAACCGCTCAACTCATTTCGGTTTTACATCAACTTCCTCCCCCAGAAACTGGCGTGCGGAATAGACGAGGCTATACTCAGATCGAGCCAGAGGGGAATACTGGGGCAACCACGGCGGCATCTGAACCCGACAATGTCCAAACTGACGACTCCAATGAAGACGACTTGGAAGAAAGAGCGACTGTTGAACATGACGGTTGGAAAATACTCTCCTGGAGCTTCGGCGCGTCTGGTACTCTAACCGTCAGCACAAATCTCTCATTGTACTATCCATGGCTTAAGGATTTTGCAGCTTTTTGCCTATTTTTTCCCAGTGACATTTGCCATACCCTTGTTTGGAAATTATCTGGCTCGGGAGTGGCTATGGTACTTCACACCTAGTTTTTCCTATGTTGGTCAAGGTTTGTGACCCGTACTTCTTGTTGTACGGTCGTTTAAAATCAGTTTTCAGGCATCATCATGGGCTTCCCGACTACTTTTAGCATGAATATTGTAAGGTCGCGCAAAGCAAAGTCCTGTGCTTGTATAACTAGACTTTGGTAGGGGATGTTTGTAGGTTGGGCGATATTGTCGCCTATCTCCAAGCTTTCTGGGTGGGCACCTGGGCCAGTTGGCGATATGACCAATGGAGCCCGCGGTTGGATCCTTTGGACGTCTCTCGGTATCATGTGCGCGGACAGCTTCGTCTCTTTGTTGCCTGTTGCCTTTGATTACCTAGCCGACTTAGTCTGGAAGAATACTGGTGCTACAAGTGGCCACGAGGCCGAAACAAAAGATCGCTTAGTACCTACCTCTTGGGTTATCACTGGACTGGTGTCCAGCATTGTTGTTGGAACATTTTTGGTTTGGGTCATCTTTGGCCATGAAGGTATCAAACCCTGGGCTACTGTTCTGGGGTTTGTTCTTGGTGGCATGCTGAGTATATTTGGGTGCGTTCGAGCACGAGAAATTTTCGATTATTGGCTCTGATAACAAGTCAGTGTTCGTGCCCTTGGTGAAACGGATCTGAACCCCGTTTCTGGCCTAGGCAAGGTTTCGCAGCTTATCTTCGCTTGGGTACAGCCTGGCAATATCGTGGCCAACATTATTGCGGGTGGAGTTACAGAAGCTGGGGCACAACAGTGTGTCGCTTTCCTCGTTTTGCATATACCTTTAATGAGACTGGAATCAGGGCTGGGGATCTCATGCAAGATTTGAAAACAGGCCATCTGTTGCACGCCTCGCCTCGTGCTCAGTTTTACGGTCAGCTAATCGGGTCCTCTGTGTCTATTTTAGTGACTGCAACGGCATTTAATCTCTACAACCGCGCATATGTTATTCCTGGCCCATCTTTTCCTGCTCCCACAGCTTATGTTTGGCTGAGTCTTGCTCGGCTCCTTCGTGAGTAACAAGCAATACGCCCTACAGTAGATGGAGTTGAACACAACAAATTTCATTAGGTGATGGTCAGTTGCCTGAGAACAGCGCTTTGTTCATGACCGCCTTTTCTCTTTTCTTTGGCATCCTTTCGGCTATCAAGACAATCACTATAAGAAAACAACATTGGGTCGCTAAGTGGATTCCTTCGGGCGTTGCCTTTGCTATCGGTTTCCTCAACCCACCCTCATTCTCAATTGCACGTTTGATTGGAGGGGCCATAGAATATGTTTATCGGACAAGGTTTGCGAAGAATGGGGGCGATATTAGAGTTATCGTTGTGGCCAGTGGTTTTGTATTAGGGGAGGGTGTGGTCGGTATTCTCACCTTGATATTGCAAATATTCGGCGCTCGTGCCGCCAGTTGTTGGGGATGTGGGCATGGACTTTGCGGCGGGTGTCCATAATAGTATCTATTTACGTAATCATCATCCTCCACGTTGGTTCCACGTCGCGATGACAGATTCTGGTTGGACCTGCTGTGCTCGTCTTTAAACATCATGTCTCGGCTTGAACTTGCAAAAATCCCATCTCTCACATTTTATCAAGACAGCCTCACGAGTGCGCGTCGAGGGAAACCTATTCAGCAGCTCATCTGCCGGGGCGCTCCATGCTCACTTTATCAGCCGGAAGTGGTTCGTTGTGTGAGCTTACCAGGCGGATATGGGACAGATGTTGATTGGAAGGTGTGAACTTTTTTTAGGTTTTGTCATACCGACCTGGTCTGATTGCATGACTTGCAGTGTGAAGCCGACCTCCCAGATTCGCTGCGATTTGGGCGGGTGGAAGTCTCGTGTGAAGGTTGGTCAAAGCCAGGGGACCCGCATGTTCTCAAAGGTTTGTCCCGACTTTAGTCTATCTCTACGTTGAAAAGAATGATAGTCGACAGGGTCTTGCTCGCTGGAGTACCGATTAGTCAAAGTGCCTGATACTTTGCGAAATACAGATGATTCGCCACTCTCCAAACTACGGGGTAATGACACAAATATCCTTCCTGAACTGCTACTGAAAGCCTAGCTTTTAGAGTATGACGCCTTTTCTATTATCTTCTCCATACTATGGGTCGGCTTTCTGTTTTTTATCCTTTATAGATTCTTTTTGAATTGCTTCCGTCGTGATCAACATCGCGTTCCCGGAGGATCGAATAACCAACGACCTGGCCCATCTAGTGGATGGTTCCCTGGAGGGATGGGTGATGACCGAGACAATCGTACCCCTCCGCCACCTTATTCAAAAAGTCCTGCCGAAGGGGAGAATCGGGGGTGGAGACCTGGTTTTTGGACAGGAGCTGCTGCGGGCGGACTGTTAAATCATCTCTATAATAGGCGGCAATCGCCCCAGCCCCAGCCAAGGCCTGTTAACTGGGACTGGGAGCGACCACAAGCTCGTCCCTCGTTTTTCAGCGGGTTTTCTCGTCAACCTTCAGCCACATACACTCGTCCTGATGACAGGGGTGAAGGATCATCTAATCTTGGATCAGTGAGACGAAGTACAGGGTTCGGTGGTTCAAATGTACGTTGAGTTGAAGTGTGGGTAGTCTGGTGTGTATCATATTCGTATCTGTATTTTTATTAGTCGTAAGCCGATGTTAGTCCGCTCTACCTGTAACAGTACAAGTGGACCTATGTTGTTACTAAGGGACGTGGCTTTGCTTGATGTTTTAATTGCCAGGCCTCAGTGCCATCGAGCGGGGGATAAACTTCGGTTTGCATCAAGTCTTTGTACTAGGCTGGCGTCCTGGGTCTTATGTCGGTCAGCTGAGAGGAGCGGGGCTGGTTGGGTGAAGGCCTTCCTGCCCGGCAGGGTCCGCAGCGGGCCGCGATCCGGGCGGGCGGGAAAAGCCCGTGGCGGGGACGGCATCACACCTGCGCAGGCTATGTGCAGGTGGCTTGGGAGTGGCGAGTGGGTAGAATGAAAGTACAGCTGCTGGGTGTAGAACCTGGTAGCCTGTGAGGGAGGAAGGAAGGAGGCGTGACCCTGACTAAGCTGGCACAAAGACCTAAGTCTATCTACGCTCTCGTGCCTTACTACTATAGACGCCCAATATAAACAAGTATGCAAAACATTGTGTCTTGGCGTTGGGGGCTATTCCCCGCTCGGACAAATGCAATACTTCGAAATGGCTAAATCAAGGCGAATAGGATCTTTCGATAATACATTCAGCTTGGCTGCTATATTAAAGGCTGATGGTTATCCATATTTCTACGTCTGTGGATGTATGTCGGATTTATGACGGAGGCCCTCTTTGCGAGATATTTAAACAGGTCGTTTCGCTGCCTTGGAATGTTTTTTTGAACATCTCCAGAATGCGATCATCAATATCTTTGTTTGCTTTCTTATCTCTTGCTATAACTTTTGCTGGAAGAGTTGCAGCCGTAGCAGTCTGGGGCCAATGCGGTGTATGTTGTTTCAAAACCTGTGAAGCTACGCGATTGACATAACTTGTCATCAGGGACTGAATTATAATGGGGATACAGCTTGCGACTCAGGCTCGGCATGTGTTGTCGTGAATGATTGTATGTGAGAAGAATCTTCTACCTTTTCATAGCAGCTAACTGCATACTCAGGGTACTCCCAATGCCAACCTGGGAGTGCTACCACGAGCCCTGGTACTACACCGACTACTTCTGCACCTCCTGCCAGTACAAATCCTGCTGGCTGCTCTGGTACTCTGACCAAGTTCAAATACTTCGGTGTTAATCAGTCTGGTGCTGAGTTTGGCAACACCAAAATTCCGGTACAAGACAGGTCTTGAAGCTTTGGATTTCTGCCTATCCTTGACGCACATTTTTCAAGGGTGTACTTGGAACTGACTACACTTGGCCTTCGCCATCGTCGGTTGACGTGAGCCCTGTAGCTCATAATATGTTTTGGTTTTACAACGACTTTTTCCATAGTACTTTATCAACCAAGGGTTCAATACGTTCCGCGTACCATTCCAGCAAGAACGTCTTAGTCCTCCTTCGAGGGGTCTTACTGGTTCCTTTGACACCACGTATCTTGGCGGCTTGAAAACAGTAAGTGCAATAAAATACTCTATGCAGCAGACCTTTAACACTACGCAACAAAACAGATTGTCAACTACATCACCAATAAGGGTGCTTTCGCTGTTATTGAGCGTACGTATAATAGCTGGGTCATGTGTGATTGATGGTGGATGAAACCTTGCAGCACATAATTTCATGCGGTACAACGGTGGCATCATCACAAGTACCTCCAAGTAAGTTGTAATCCTGTTTTGCGGTGCGGTTCTGACAGCCTTTGGTAGTTTCCAAACGTGTACGTGCGAGACTGTGGAAGGCTACAATTTCCCATACTAATATGTTACTTACAGGGTGGAAGAATCTAGCCAATGAATTTGTCAGTACATCTAGCATGTTGTTTCAACAATCTGACAGAGTTCTTCTAGAAATCCAACAGCAGAGTAATTTTCGGTAATATTTTTTTTGTAACTCAAGTGCCTCTATGTCCTGACAGTGTTCTGTAGATGTCATGAACGAGCCCAATGGTATCGATGCCCAGGTCGTTTTTAATCTGGTAAGAATGACCCTTGAGTGCAAGGGGTTCTGTCTCTCATTGTAAGTCAAGAATCAAGCTGCCATCAATGGTATCCGATCAAGTGGTGCTACATCTCAGCTGATCACTGTGGAAGGTGAGCATCCGACCTTTGGCGTTAGAGACTAGCTCACCTGAAAATTTCCGACATTAGGAACCTGTGAGTCCGAGCTATTGCATACATAATGCACCTGACTGAGATCTGAGCTATCCAGCTTGGACTGGAGCATGGAGTATGGTTTTCTAATCTCGTTTCATACCAGTTGTTGAATCAGGTCTTTATCAGCTTGGACTTCATCTGGTAACTCGAATGTCTTCGGTGCTATCAAGGACCCAAACAACAACGTTGCCATTCGTGAGTCGCTGAACAAGGCTTTATTTGTTAATTCCTTATGGTGCGATAGAGATGCACCAATACCTTGACTCCGATGGCTCTGGTACCTCCGACCAATGTGTTTCTTCTACTATCGGCGCGGAACGCCTGGCCGCGGCTACTAACTGGCTAAAGGCCAACAACCTTAAGGGTATCCTTGGCGAGATCGGGGCTGGGTCCAATTCTCAGTGTATTGCTGCTGTCAAGGGTGCTCTCTGCTCAATGCAACAGTCTGGAGTCTGGATCGGTGCTTTATGGTGGGCTGCTGGGCCATGGTGGGGAAACGTAAGTGCTAAAATTTCTAAGCCTTTTGTGGTATCGACGGTTTTTTCTTTACCAGTACTTCCAATCGATTGAGCCCCCCAATGGCGCAGCTATCTCGCAGGTGCTACCTCAGGCACTTAAGCCGTTCCTTTAGAAATATGCGGGATTGGCAAATTGTCGCTGTTATATACAACCAATTTGTATTTTGTAGCCGGAGACGGGAGCATCACTCAATAAGTCATTTATGATGTGAACATTGTCTACAGTATGACAGGGCCAAATAAAGTGCGGTGCCAAACACACACACTGGCACACGACCATTTGCATGTGGCCAACACGCCGCCTGTGGCCAGTACACATAGGGTAAAGCTGTTCCTTGTGTCAGACCTTACCTGAAGTGGAGCTTGCTCAAGTGCCTCGTGTACAAGTGAATGTGAGTGCCCATATAAGTCGAGTTCCTTCCGTTAGCTTGCTGATCTCAACTCGCAAATTTGTCTCTGCTCAGCGTCTAACTCTCCGCAGTCCCTTCCCCTCAACACTCCGTACCTCCCTTCTTCAAGATTCCGCGCATCATGTATTCAGAGAACGCCGATATCCCGAACTCACCTATTCTATGCCAAGCCTCAGAAGCCGATCATCTACTAGGCGAGCGTGAGGAAGAACCTGCTCGTAAACCGTTCTATCGTGCACGACCACTATGGTGAGATGGTTCAAATCTGGCTTGGCTTAACGACGACTTATCGCGGCCCTTAGGCTCGTACCATTTGCTGTCATTGCTGCATTGGCGGTATGCGTTTTCTCATAATCCCGTCAAAGCGTCTGTGGTCTAATACATCACGCAGCGCGGAATGACACTTGCGCCTCGAATAGAGGTTTTCACCCAACTATCTTGCAACAGGCTGCATGGCCACAAGCTTTACCACCACACAGATATATCGTCTTTCGTTTCAGCTAGTCAAACCGTATCTCAAGCTAATATCATCCCTATCTATTCTTCGATCGATCCTCTTGGGCCCTCATTGCATCCTCATCATGTCTATCGTACATCGCTGGCATTCAATACGACCTTTGTTTCCGGGCTCGGTCAGCCATATTATGATTCGGATGATGATATTCGTCGCCTGCCCTCGCCACGCTGCCTAGGTGATCCGCGTGTTCAAGCAGGAGCCGCCCGTCTTCAAACAATAATGACGACTACTATGGGTCTGCTTTCGGCTCTCACAACAGGGTGGTGGGGTCATTTTGGTGAACGGCATGGGCGCACGAAGGTGCTGGCCATCGTTACATTCGGATTATTTCTCACGTACGTCCCGAGCATTCCGGATTATTCGAAAGTGACCGCCGCTATTTTTAAAGTGACCTTACGTTCATTCTCGTTTCGACTCCCTCGACTCCCTTTTCATCACATGGTCACAAACTGCTCTTCCTCGCGCCTATAATCGAGGGTGCGTTGGGTGGTTGGTTGACGCTGCAATCTGCTACATCCGCGTACTTGAGCGACTGCACCTCAAGCGGCTCTCGAGCATACATATTCTCGCGCTTTGCGGGCGTATTTTACATTGGGCTTAGTTTTGGGCCTAGTATTGGTGGATACCTCATAAAGTATCCGCTTTGGAAAACAGGTGATACGCTGACGGTGACTTGTGTATTCTGGGTAGCCATCATCTGCTCATCTATCAATTTTGTGCTGGTGCTGTTCGTCTTCCCCGAGTCTCTGGATAAAGTTAAGAGGGAACGAGCGTTCACGGAGCACCGAGCTACAGCTAAAGGAAAAGGAAAAGCAGTTGCCCACGTTGAGGAAACACTTGGTCATATGTCGTCTTCCAGTCAAGTAGAGCATGGTGAATTGAAGAGGCGGAGCATCATCGGTGGATTTCTGAGTCCACTGGCATTGTTTCTCCCTGCGGTGGTGTATGATGACGCCTTAAAAAAGCGACGGGATTGGAGCCTTACATTTCTCGGTGCATCAGTGTTTGCCATGACCCTTTCTAGCGTAAGAGCTTCTGAATATCTCTCACCCGCTGACTCCTTTTCTTATCGTTCCCACAGGGCGTACATCAAGTTAAATATCTATACGCGGAGCATGTCTATGGTTGGGGTGCTGAGCAACTCAGCTATTATATTTCTTTCCTATCTGCAGCCCGAGCGACTTATCTCTTGGTTCTTTGCCCTTGTATGCCTTTTGTTTGCTGTATATCTTGCGGCGTTTGACTAATATGTTGGCTAAGGGATCATTTCAACGTTCAAACCAAAACCTCAGCCGGAAAACAACAATGTTCCTGGAACTAGCACGCTTGTCGCGAAAACTAAAAAGCCCAAGGCGACAAAAGCTCATCTTGCACAAGAAATATCTTTCGATCTGCTGATGACACGATGCTCACTTATAATTGATACCCTTTCGAACGCTTTTGTTGTCATTGGACCCATGCCAACCATCCATGCTCTCTCCAGTGGCTCTCGGCTAACGCGTTCAAGCCGGTCAGTCTTCGTGCTTGCGACGGCGTTAAGTAGTATAGGCAGTGGGGCGGGTCCTGCTATGCAGAGTCTTGCACTATGTATAACACAAGCACGGACACTAAGTTTCACGGCTTCGCCTGGGGACCAGCCGCCTAGCACAAAAGAGGGGAATGTTGGGCAGCTTTTCGGGGCATTGGCAGTCTTGCAAGCATTAGGTCAGATGATCCTTGGTGTAAGCATTGAATCTGGTGTCTATTCCACTGTTTGGGCTGATTTCAAGTTCTAAGCCAATGGTTTTCGGCCTAGTTTATAGCGGCACCGTGGCAGCATTCCCGAAAGCTGTCTTTGTGACTGCTGTTGGGCTGTTGGTATGCTCGTTGGTGCTAATGATGTTGGTACGTGGTCCAGTCGTGCCTAGTCGCGCACCCCACAAGAAGGTCGCAGCGAGGAAGAGGCTGGATGGCGAGAGAGGCCGATCTCGCGTTAGCAAAGACTTGCGGGGCGGTGCGACTGGGTACGGAACGATACCTGGGCCATCTCGTTAACTGTAATATCAATAAATTTGGAGTATTTATGTATTAGTATAGTCTATAGATGTCGATGAGCCGTTGGCCCTTTCCACTGATGGGGCCTGATACAGATCAACAATACCAAACAAGGCTTCTTGTGTGGCTCGAATCGTTTGTTCTTCGTTGCTCACGTCGCCACTCTACATTAGCCACCGTCACCGCTCGCCTTATCTGCCGCTGTTGACGCTGTCTCCCTCTTCGCCGATACTTTGGTCATCGGTGCTATGAACCCTGAACCCACGAATGCAGTCGCAGGCCCTTCTACTTCACGACCTTCACCCCCAGCGTCATCTTCTACATCTCCCCTTTTCTTACCTCCACCAGGTTCGCGTGGTTTTCTATATACACACTTGTGCATTGACTGATTTCTCTTTTACTTTTTTTTGCTACAAAGGTCCGCCGCCATCACACCCGACATATCTCTCAAGCACGCAAGACCTCCTCGCTCGCTTTCATCTACTACCAGCATACGAAAAATATGTTCGCCCCTTTGTCACACCTGTCGAGACCGGATCCAATCAGATGGGGAATGCATCCATCAACGCCGCTGTTAATGGGTTGGTGGACAAAGGCAAGGGGAAAGAGGTGGAAAGTGTGCAGGTGACTTCCGAGGCTCCCGACGGCGGAGAAGCTGGTGAGGAGGAAGGAGGAAAGGGGGATAAAAAGAAAAGAAATAATTATAAGCATCTAATCAAGGGGATTCCAGGTGCGTTCTTATACGTTTTGCTCATGCATAACTCAATTGTCTCAATGTGATCTTTTCGATTAGGCAAACATTCTATGAAAAAGGACGATTATCTATCAACGATGATACAGGTTCCACCAAAACAACGCATACAAATTACACCATTCGATGTGAAGACACAGCAAGAAGCATTCACCGTAAGCTTAGAGGGTTTGAAAAGCGTACGTCGATTCTCGTCATATCACTTCCCCTTCTATCGCTTACGATGTTCCGCTTACTCACCTGCCCTTCCTTTGCTTACAGTGGAACCCCAGTGCCCTGGTTCTTGAATCGGCTCAGGCCCGGGAAGATCGGAAGAGACGGGTATGTGGACTGTCTTGTCATCTATGTGCTATTGCATATATGAAATCTCTCAATCTCAAAGAAAGAGGCCAAACGCTTGCAAAAATTGCAAGTGCAAGCTGCCTTTGCAGCAACTGTTGCACAACCCCAGCCTATGCAAGCACCCGTCAACACAATTGCCACATCTCCGTCTTTCCACCGCCCTCTACAGAACCAAGCTCCTACTATTGCGCCAAGAACGACTTCAACTGCTAACATTCAGAGACCAGAATCGACCGTTCCCAGGCCAAGTTCGTCCGCAGGGAAGCCGGCAGTTGCACGACCAGCATCGGTAGTCCCTCGACCGGGTTCAACCAAGCCTGTCGTCCCACCAGTTCAAGTACCTTCAGGGAGAACTGGGACTCCTTTACGGACAGGTACACCGCTACGTAGCGCAACGACTGTGACGCCGACGTCGGCTAATCCATACCAACTTTCAAACGATCCAGACAAGAAGGGAATCAAAAGAGAGAGAGATGATATGGGTGTGCCCCCAGTAGTCAATGGTCATGGCAATATAAACACTAATGGCAATACTGTTATCACCAACTCGTCAAAACCTATCCTTGACGCCAAGGCAGGGACAGCGGGTATTCGACCTCGACCTTTCAAAAGACAACGGACGGTGAGTGCCCATTATCACACCTCATCTGCATGTATCTGTATGTTCATCATACATATCTAAGGACGCCCAAGGACAGGCCAGGGATATTGCTTTAACTCAGCAGCCAACACCCCAAGGGGTCTAATTTGACTCGTTCTGTTGGGACTAATGTTTTAGCGAAGGTGGCCCAGGATTACTCGGCAATCGAGGCTCGTGCTTACTCGCTTCCCCTGTCTTCTACATCCATCAATATCACCTCGGCATCCGATCTTAGAATTGGGAAATAACTGACTAGATCGACGGACGGCTGCTATCTCACGGTCCCAGTTCATTTCGCTCCTTGACATGATTGAAGACAAGGTCATCTACCTTTCCGTCGTTTGTGATTCATCAGCGGGTTGATGATCCAGCTCCCGATAGCATGCTTAATTGATGAGAAACGATCAACTCCAGTTATGCCTTCCTACACATTATGTCCTACGTCCTTACGTATCACACACAGTATATCTATGAGGACCGTTCTCACGCACTTACTATCCACACATCATTCTATCGTTCACCGCATCGATCACTCATACGCTATACCGTCAGCACCACTTATCGCATTTTATCAGTCGATTGTTGCCTTTTAATTTTGACTCCATTGCACCGAGTGAGGGTGACCTGCGATCAATAAA
Organism: Rugosomyces carneus; assembly: GCA_018221805.1. Taxonomy (NCBI): domain Eukaryota; kingdom Fungi; phylum Basidiomycota; class Agaricomycetes; order Agaricales; family Tricholomataceae; genus Rugosomyces; species Rugosomyces carneus. Next base: position 19,904 of record JABCKM010009984.1, read on the forward strand.
TACTACGTCTGAGGACCGAATTTATGTGGAACAGTGTATGTTACAACTTGAAATTACAGCAGCAGCTAGTAAATGTGCGGTATACACGAAATTATTCATAGGTCGAAAAGGGTTGAAGCAAGTCTGTACTACAATATGGGTGATAAATTAAACGCGAAATCCGTGAAGCCGTAATAAATCATAAGGGGTATCAGTGTCGGGCAGCATAGATTATTAGATATCCACCACACGCTAACGCCTTCCCAGTCCTAACTCCGTCATGCTTTGGTTGCTAATCCCACCACTTCGGTCATAACTCCTTCTTCCATGTTCATCAGCGTGCAACAAGGTGCTGCTCATGTTCTTCTTTCCATCCATAGAAAATATCCCACTTCGACCCATCCCACCTCCCGTTGCGATGTTACCAATTCCTTTCTTTGAGTCAAGGTTGAACGCGTTTCCAACAGGCATACTCAATCGTCGTATCCACCCAGGTTTAGATTTCTCTATAGGACGAAGATTAATCGGTTCCGCTGGAGGCCGTAAATGAGTTCTGTCGACTGGGGAGCTAGAAGCGCGATATTTAGAGGCGGAACAAGCTTCGCAGCCGCAATACGGCGCATGGGCAGAAGTCGAATGTGTCGACGTGTGAGAAGACATGGCGGGAGAGTGTGAGTATTGGCTGTTATGAGAGGATTGGGAGGGTTGCGCAGAGATTGAGGGAGAGGGTGGAACGAGGTGGGAGGTGCTCAGGGAATATTGAGATTGCGGTCGTCCTACGTTATTGTTGCCATGCAGGGCCGTTGGGCTGTTCCCGCCGTCCAGCTGCGATACCGGTCGCTGTGTTCGAAATGAAGTCTTCCGCTCACGAGGTCTCAGCTGAGCGTAGGGAGATGGAACCGAGTCGCTGCTAGGCCCATCGTTCTCATCTCCAAACTCATTAGCCTCGCGCACATCGTGTAAACGTGCCCTGTCCCGCTCAAGTTCTTGGGCCCTCTTTTCAATTTCCTGCTCACGCTTCAGCATTGCAAGCTCTTTTTCTCTTAGTTCTAGTTGTGCGAGGTCGTTGAGGCGCTGGTGGCGCCGTCGCTCGGCTTCCTCTTGGCGAGGAGAGCCAAAGGCTGCTGATGAGCCATGCCCATGCCCAAGCACATCAGTGTCAGCAAATGAGTTGCTTTGACGCGGTTTGGAAATTGAGTCCACAGGAGCTACCGGCAATTGTCGGGAAGAGGCAGAAGATGTCCGAACGCGAGCAGGATAAGGTCCATCCATAGGCTGGTAACGATTAGCAAGGTCATTAACGCTAACGGAAACGCGAGGGATTTCTTTCTGCGTAGGAGACGTTGCACCAGACTGAGAAACTTGTTAATGCGCACGGGGACTAAAGATAAATGCTGTGAACATACGTTATTGGCGTAACGATTCTTCATGGCAGCAACAATGCTACCGCTGCTTCCGCCAGTATCGTTTCGTTCAAGTGCTCGGGATCTCACCAGCTCGGCATTTCGTGGTTTGGCTCCATAGCCAAATTCATGGTCTACATCAAATTGGTCCTCATTTGGCTTTTGAGTAATCACATTAGCTCGTGTTGTGGCCTCAGCGTCTGCATTGAAGGTATCTGCGGACGGTGGCTGTGTTGGTGATCTAACTGGTACAGGTTGCTTAATGTTAGTTTCTGGTGTAGTGTGATGTGGTGAGATAAGATCAGTGTCCGGCACAGTAGGTTTGTCTCGCAGAGGCTGCTCAGGGGAGGCGGATGTTTTCCGAGAACCAGAAGCGGGCAGTTGTCGATCATCGCCGTCCTCAGTACTTTCTGGTAACGGAGACTCGGTCAGTCGGGGGATACTAGCGTAGACTGAAGATTGCGAAGAATGTGAGTGAGACGGCTGTTGCTGTCGAGGAGGCGGAATGGGAAAATGAGTTGGAGGCAGGGGAAAAGCGGACAACGAGCGAACGGTGTCTTCATTGTTCCTCTGTGTGGATTGGTGTTGAGGCTGGTAAGAGGAAGGCGGAACAGAAGTGTGTGCATCGTTCGCCGAACCTTGGGTATTAGTTTTCAATAAAGTTGGTGAGTGTCGTGGGGCCAAATATTCGTGAGGCGAGCCTGGATCTCCTGCGGTTGAAGGCGGCACCTGTTCGGCTAACTCCCTCGAACTTGCCGTTTCTGCGTTTTTAACCATGCTTGTCAGCAGAGGGTTCTCCCCTTCACCTGTCTTCTCGATTTTGTCGTCACGATCTGATTGGGGTTGCTGATCTTCGTTAACGTCAACGAGATCTGGGGGAGCAGGACCAGACCAGCCTCCCTCACACAATGAGCGCCATTCCCCTAGTTGTCCGATAGTTGGAGAGAACCTTCGGACGCTTTCACAAGTTTTGAGCCACTCTGCGTCCGCGATCCTGCATAGGCAACTAGCAGCATTGTTAGTCGTTGTTGCGTGTCGCTGTGTTACACTGAGGGCGTGGTTGCTTAAAAACAGTGAGCCAGACATATGTTGATGTGCTAAAAAACCTACTATTTCTCTTGCGACATCTCTGGGCCTAATACAGTGATGACATTTAAATAGCGAGCGTGTTCTTCCGTTGCGTCGTTAGGGTTCTTTTTTGTTTTCTTCTCATATTGCTGACCTTCATAATCGTCAGCGTGCGGTGAAAGTAAACCACACTGTTATGGACGTACCAGCTTGCTTGATTCTAGCGTTCGCACTAGCCATACGCTCATCATGCATTTTCTCTTCTTTCTGCAAAGGAACAATGCCTCAACGCAATCATGGCTGATTGATGTTGCTTACAGCAAGTTTCTTAAACCATTTCTTAACTTCTGCACTGATGGCGTCGTATTCCTTGTCTGCAAATCTGGCGAATTTGGAATTAACGTCTGATGATACCTCGAAGATAACTGCGCTCGTATTTAAAGCACTGGCTAGAGGCACATCAGGAAAGTCAAACATGGAGTAGGCTACAACGGACCAGCTATTTCTCCTGTAGTTTTCATTCCTGCAACATCGCGCAAAGCCTTGGCTAGCTTCTTTTGAAGGAGGGCTGCCGCACCTACAGCCTCGCAATAATCATTGAGAACACCCAGTAGTATCTCCAAAGATTTGCAAGACTTGTGGACATCTGTTCTCTCAGCCAGAGGCGAAGGCGTAGCTTTCGAAGTCATTTAAGCAGTCGTTCATGTACAGATTATTGGCGACATGCCACTACGAGTGATCGGATGGAAGGTAACCTAAAAAGGTAATTTCTTTCCACGCACCCAAATATTATCATACACGAAACCATTCAAGTTTATTTGCGTTCATCGCCCCCTTATGGCCTCGCTACGGCGGCGTACTACGGCCTAATCATAGAAGTCGTGACCATCATTGAGCAGATCGGCCCCGTTAGAAAAAGCGACTCGCTCTTGTTTTGTGGTAGGAATCATATCCAGGGCACATCAGTCTGTCACTCAAAAACCAAGCAACGTGTGTGAGAAGTTATTGAGCTAGCATGTACGTTCCAAACCACCATCTTGCTAACAAATAAATAAAAAAAGTTCCCCAGTAGTTGGTATACCGCGTTGCCGCCATGAGTCAACCTGTGAGTCAACTCCAATGTTTAATCTTTTCGGGATATGCAAAGTTGTTCACTCTAGGGCATTCCCGAACGCCT